>MNCI01001884.1:311867-321867 GCA_015680685.1 Gnetum montanum
ACTATGCAAGGTGCTCCCAGGAAGAACGCTACCTCTCCCCATATATGCTGATTAGGCCAGTTTCTGCCATACCATCCTGCACCCTTATAAATTTGGTCATGAGGTATCGTTGCGTCAACACTTGGTCACGAGGATCCGTTGGGGCAACACTTGGGCATGAGGGACCGTTTGGCAAACACTTGGTCACGAGGGACCATTGGGGCAACCCTTGGTCGCGAGGGACCATTTGGCGAACACTTGGTCACGAGGGATCGTTTCGCGAACACTTGGTCACGAGGGACCGTTGGGTCAACGCTTGGTCACGAGGGACCGTTTGGCCAACACTTGGTCACAAGGGACCGTTTGGCGAACACTTGGTCACGAGGGACCGTTGGGCCAACCCTTGGTCATGAGGGATCGTTGGGCCAACAGTTGGTAACGAGGGACCGTTGGGCCAACCCCTGGCCACAAGGGACCGTTTGGCGAACACTTGATCACGAGGGACCATCGGGCCAACACTTGGTCACGAGGGACCGTTGGTTCAACGCTTGGTCACGAGGGACCGTTTGGCCAACACTTGGTCACAAGGGACCGTTTGGCGAACACTTGGTCACGAGGGACCGTTGGGCCAACACTTGGTCACGAGGGACCGTTGGTTCAACGGTTGGTCACGAGGGTCCGTTGGGCCAACAGTTGGTTACGAGGGTCCGTTGGGCCATCACTTGCTCACGTGAAAGTGCTTGTGCCAGCGCAGCTATGCAAGGTGCTCCTAGGGAGAACGCTACCTCTCCCCATATATGCTGATTGGGCCAGTTTCTGCCATACCATCCTGCACCCTTATAAATTTGGTCACGAGGGATCGTTGGGCCAACACTTGGTCACGAGGGTCCGTTGGGGCTACCCTTGGTCACGAGGGACCGTTGGGGCAACCCTTGGTCACGAGGGACGATTTGGCGAACACTTGGTCACAAGGGATTGTTTGGCGAACACTTGGTCACGAGGGACCGTTGGGCCAACCCTTGGTCACGAGGGACCGTTTGGCGAACACTTGGTCATGAGGGACCATTGGGCCAACACTTGCTCATGAGGGACTGTTGGTTCAACGCTTGGTCACGAGGGACCATTTGGCCAACACTTGGTCACGAGGGACCGTTTGGCGAACACTTGGTCACGAGGGTCCGTTGGACCAACATTTGGTTATGAGGGACTGTTGGTTCAATGCTTGGTCACGAGGGTCCATTGGGCCAACACTTGGTTACGAGGGTCCGTTGGGCCATCACTTAGTCACGTGAAAGTGCTCGTGCCAGCGCAGCTATGCAAGGTGCTCCCAGGGAGAATGCTACCTCTCCCCATATATGCTGATTGGGCCAGTTTCTGCCATACCATCCTGCACCCTTATAAATTTGGTCACGAGGGATCGTTGGGCCAACACTTGGTCACTAGGATCCGTTGGGGCAACCCTTGGTCACGAGGGACTGTTTGGTGAACACTTGATCACGAGGGATGGTTGGGGCAACAGTTGGTCACGAGGGACCGTTTGGCGAACACTCGGTCACGAGGGATCGTTTGGCGAATACTTGGTCACGAGGGACCGTTGGGCCAACCCTTGGTCACGAGGGACCGTTTGCCCAATAGTTGGTCACGAGGGATCGTTGGGCCAATAGTTGGTCATGAGGGACCGTTGGGCCAACTCTTCGCCACGAGGGACCGTTTGGTGAACACTTGGTCAAGAGGGACCATTGGGCCAACTCTTGGCCACGAGGGTCCGTTGGGCCATCACTTAGTCACGTGAAAGTGCTCGTGCTAGCGCAGCTATGCAAGGTGCTCCCAGGGAGAATGCTACCTCTCCCCATATATGCTGATTGGGCCATTTTCTGCCATACCATCCTGCACCCTTATAAATTTGGTCACGAGGATCCGTTGGGGCAACACTTTGGCATGAGGGACCGTTTGGCAAACACTTGGTCACGAGGGACCATTGGGGCAACCCTTGGTCGCGAGGGATCATTTGGCGAACACTTGGTCACGAGGGATCGTTTCGCGAACACTTGGTCACGAGGGACCGTTGGGCCAACCCTTGGTCATGAGGGACCGTTTGCCCAACAGTTGGTCACAAGGGACCATTGGGCCAACCCTTGGTCATGAGGGATCGTTGGGCCAACAGTTGGTCACGAGGGACCGTTGGGCCAACCCTTGTCCACGAGGGACCGTTTGGCGAACACTTGGTCACGAGGGATTGTCGGGCCAACACTTGGTCACGAGGGACCGTTGGTTCAACGCTTGGTCACGAGGGACCGTTTGGCCAACACTTGGTCACGAGGGACCGTTTGGTGAACACTTGGTCACGAGGGACCGTTGGGCCAACACTTGGTTACAAGGGTCTGTTGGGCCATCACTTGGTCACATGAAAGTGCTCGTTCTAGCGCAGCTATGCAAGGTGCTCCTATGGAGAACACTACCTCTCCCCATATATGCTGATTGGGCTAGTTTCTACCATACCATCCTGCAGCCTTATAAATTTGGTCACGAGGGACCGTTGGGCCAACCCTTGATCACGAGGGACCGTTTGGCCAACACTTGGTCACTAGGGTCCGTTTGGCCAACACTTGGTCACTAGGGTCCATTTGGCCAACACTTGGTCACGAGGAACCGTTGTGCCAACACTTGGTCACGAGGGACCGTTGGGCCAACCCTTGGTCATGAGGGTCTGTTTGGCCAACACTTGGTCACGAGGGACCGTTGGGCCAATCCTTGGTTACTAGGGTCCGTTTGGCCAACACTTGGTCACGAGGGACCGTTTGGCCAACACTTGGTCACGAGGGTCCGTTAGGCCATCACTTGGTCTCGTGAGAGTGCTTGTGCCAATGCAGCTATGCGAGGTGCTCCCATGGAGAGCACCGTACGGTGCTTCCAACAAGAATGCTACCTCTCCCCATATATGCTGATTGGGCCAGTTTCTGCCATACCATCCTGCACCCTTATAAATTTGGTCACGAGGGATCGTTGGGCCAACACTTGGTCACGAGGGACCATTGGGCCAATCCTTGGTTACTAGGGTCCGTTTGGCCAACCCTTGGTCACGAGGGACCGTTGGGCCAACCCTTGGTCACGAGGGTCCGTTTGGCCAACACTTGGTCACGAGGGACCGCTACCTCAATCGTCATGAGGGATCGTCTGTTTGGCCAAAACTTGGTCACGAGGGTCCATTAGGCCATCACTTGGTCTCATGAGAGTGCTTGTGCCAATGCAACTATGTGAGGTGCTCCCATGGAGAGCACCGTATGGTGCTCCCAACAAGAATGCTACCTCTCCCCATATATGTTCTTTGGGCCAATTTCAGCCATACCATCCTGCACCCTTATAAATTTGGTCATGAGGGATCGTTGGGCCAACACTTGGTCACAAGGGACCGTTGGGCCAATCCTTGGTTACTAGGGTATGTTTGGACAACACTTCGTCACGAGGGACCGTTGGGCCAACCCTTGGTCACAAGGGTCCATTTGGCCAACACTTGGTCATGAGGGACCGTAGGAACAACCCTTGGTCACGAGGGACCATTGGAACAACCCTTGGTCACGAGGGACCATTGGAACAACCCTTGGTCACGAGGGACCATTGGGCCAACGCTTGGTCACGAGGGACCGTTGGGCCAACCCTTGGTCACAAGGGTCCATTTGGCCAACACTTGGTCACGAGGGACCATTGGGCCAACCCTTGGTCACGAGGGACCGTTGGGCCAACCCTTGATCACGAGGGAACGTTGTGCCAACACTTGGTCATGAGGGACCGTAGGAACAACCCTTGGTCACGAGGGACCATTGGAACAACCCTTGGTCACGAGGGACCGTTGAGCCAACACTTGGTCACAGGGAACCGTTGGCCCAACCCTTGGTCATGCAGGTCCGTTGGACCAACCCTTGGTCACGAGGGTCTGTTTGGCCAACCCTTGGTCACGAGGGACCGTTGGGCCAACACTTGGTCATGAGGGACCATATGGCCAACCCTTGGTCACGAGGGTTCGTTTGGCCAATAGTTGGTCACGAGGGACCGTTGGGCCATCACTAGGGCACAATGGTCTGTTGGGCCAACACTTGGTCATGAGGGAGCATTGGTTCAACGCTTGGTCACAAGGGACCATTTGGCCAACACTTTGTCATGAGGGTCTGTTTGGCCATCACTTGGTCACGAGGGTCCATTGGGCCATCACTTGATCTCGTGAGAGCGCTTGTGCCAGCGAAGGTATGCGAGGTGCTCCCATGGAGATCCCTCTCATGAGAGAACCGTGTGGTGCTCCCTGTGAGAATGCTACCTCTCCCCATATATGCTGATTGGGCTAGCTTCATCCATACCATCTTGCACCCTTATAAATTTGGTCACGAGGGACCGTTGGACCAACACTTGCTCACGAGGGACCGTTGGGCCAATCCTTGGTTACTAGGGTCCGTTTGGCCAACAACGTTGCATCAACACTTGGTCACGAGGTACCGTTGGGCCAACCCTTGGTCACCAGGGTCCATTTGGCCAACACTTGGTCACGAGGGAACGTTGCACCAAAAGTTGGTCACGAGGGATCATTTGGGCCAACACTTGGTCACAAGGGACTGTTGGCCCAACCCTTGGTCATGCGGGTCCGGTGGGCCAACCCTTGGTCATGCAGGTCCGTTGGGCCAACCCTTGGTCACAAGGGTCCATTTGGTGAACCCTTGATCACGAGGGACCGTTGGGCCATCACTTGATCATGAGGGTCCATTGGGCCATCGCATGGTTTCGTGAAAGCACTCGTGCCAGCGCAGCTATGCGAGGTGCTCCCATGGAGAGCACTCTCATGAGAGCACCGTGCGATGCTCCCACGAAGAACGCTACCTCTTCCCAGACATGCTGATTGGGACAGTTTCAGCCATACCATCCTGCACCCTTATAAATTTGGTCACGAGGGACCGTTGGGCCAACGCTTGGTCACGAGGGTCCGCTGCGTCAACACTTGGTCATGAGGGACCCTTTGGCCAACAGTTGGTCATGAGGGACCATTGGGCCAACACTTGGTCACGAGGGTTCGTTGGGCCAACCCTTCTACCTCTCCCCACATATGTTGATTGGGCCAATTTCAGCCATACCATCCTGCACCGTTATAAATTTGGTCACGAGGGACCATTGGGCCAACCCTTGGTCACGATGCTCCGTTTTGCCAACACTTTGTCACGAGGGACCGTCGGGTCAACACTTGGTCATGAGGGACCGTTTGGCCAACACTTGGTCACGAGGGTCCATTGGGCCAACCCTTGGTCACGATGGTCTGTTGGGTGAACACGTGGTCACGAGGGACCGTTGGTTCAATGCTTGGTCACGAGGGACCGTTGGGGCAACCCTTGGTCACGAGGGACCGTTCCGCCAAAACTTGGTCTCGTGTAAGTGCAACTATGCGAGGTGCTCCCAGGGAGAATGCAACCTCTCCCCATATATGTTGATTGGACCAATTTCGGCCATACCATCCTGCACCCTTATGAATTTGATCACGAGGGACCGCTGGTTCAACGCTTGGTCAGGAGGGACCGTTTGGCCAACACTTGGTCACGAGGGACCGTTGGGCCAGCAGTTGGTCACAAGGAACCATTTGGACAACAGTTGGTCACGAGGGTCCGTTGGGCCAACCCTTGGTCACGATGGTCTGTTGGGCCAACACTTGGTCATGAGGGACCGTTGGTTCAACGCTTGGTCACGAGCGACCGCTGGTTCAACGCTTGGTCATGAGGAACCGTTTGGCCAAGTCTTGGTTATGAGGGACTGTTTGGCCAACTCTTGGTCACGAGGGTCTGTTGGGACATCACTTGGTCTCATGTGAGCGCAACTATGCGAGGTGCTCCCATGAAGAGCACTCTCACGAGAGCACCGTGCAGTTCTCCCAGGGAGAATGCTACCTCTCCCCATATATGTTGATTGGTCCAGTTTCAGCCATACAATCCTGCACCCTTATAAATGTGGTCACGAGGGACCGTTGGGCCACCACTTGGTCATGAGGGACCACTGGTTCAACGCTTGGTCATGAGGGACCGTTGGGCCAACACTGGGTCACGAGGGATCATTGGTTCAACGCTTGGTCACGAGGGACCGTTGGGCCAACCCTTGGTCACGAGGAACCGTTTGGACAACAGTTGGTCACGAGGGACCATTGGGCCAACACTTGGCCATGAGGGTCCGTTGGGCCATCAGTTGGTCTCGTGAGAGCGCTCGTGCCAATGCAGCTCTGCGAGGTGCTTCCATGGAGAGCACTCTTGGGAGAGCACTGTGCAGTGCTCCCAGGGAGGACCCTACCTCTCCCCATATATGTTGATTGGGCAAGTTTCAGCCATACCATCCTGCACCCTTATAAATGTGGTCACAAGGGACCGTTGGGTCAACACTTGGTCATGAGGGACCACTGGTTCAACGCTTGGTCATGAGGGACCGTCGGGCCAACACTGGGTCACGAGGGATCGTTGGTTCAACGCTTGGTCACGAGGGACCGTTGGGCCAACCCTTGGTCACGAGGAACCGTTTGGACAACAGTTGGTCACGAGGGACCGTTGGGCCAACACTTGGTCATGAGGGTCCGTTGGGCCATCAGTTGGTCTCGTGAGAGCGCTCGTGCCAATGCAGCTCTGCGAGGTGCTTCCATGGAGAGCACTCTTGGGAGAGCACCGTGCAGTGCTCCCAGGGAGAACCCTACCTCTCCCCATATATGTTGATTGGGCCAGTTTCGGCCATACAATCCTACACCCTTATAAATGTGGTCACAAGGGTCCATTGGGCGATCACTTGGTCTCGTGAGAGTGCTCGTGCCAGCGCAGCTATGCAAGGTTCTCCGATGCAGAGCACTCTTGCAAGAGCACCGTGCAGTGCTCCCAGGGAGAATGCTACCTCTCCCCATATATGTTGATTGGGTCAGTTTCAGCCATACCATCCTGCACCCTTATAAATGTGGTCACGAGGGACCGCTGGTTCAACGCTTGGTCATGAGGGACTGTTGGGCCAACACTGGGTCACGAGGGATCGTTGGTTCAACGCTTGGTCACGAGGGACCGTTGGGCCAACCCTTGGTCACGAGGGACCGTTTGGATAACAGTTGGTCACAAGGGACCGTTTGGCCAACACTTGGTTACGAGGGTCCATTGGGCCATCAGTTGGTCTCATGAGAGTGCTCGTACCAATGCAACTATGCGAGGTGCTCCCATGGAGAGCACTCTTGGGAGAGCACCGTGCAGTGCTCCCAGGGAGAACGCTACCTCTCCCCATATATGTTGATTGGGCTAGTTTTGGCCATACAATCCTACACCCTTATAAATGTGGTCACGAGGGTCTGTTGGGCGATCACTTGGTCTCGTGAGAGGGCTCGTGCCAGCGTAGCTATGCGAGGTTCTCCCATGGAGAGCACTCTTGCGAGAGCACCTTGCAGTGCTCCCAGGGAGAATGCTACCTCTCCCCATATATGTTGATTGGGACAGTTTCAGTCATACCATCCTACACCCTTATAAATGTGGTCACGAGGGACTGTTGGGCCAACACTTGGTCACGAGGGACCGCTAGTTCAATGCTTGGTCATGAGGGACCGTTGGGCCAACACTGGGTCACGAGGGATCGTTGGTTCAACGCTTGGTCACAAGGGACCGTTGGGCCAACCCTTGGTCACGAGGGACCGTTTGGACAACAGTTGGTCATGAGGGACCGTTTGGCCAACACTTGGTCACGAGGGTCCGTTGGGCCAACACTTGGTCTCGTGCCAGCGCAGCTATGCGAGGTGCTCCCATGGAGAGCACTCTTGGGAGAGCACCGTGCAGTGCTCCCAGGGAGAACGCTACCTCTCCCCATATATGTTGATTGGCCCTGTTTCAGCCATACCATCTTGCACCCTTATAAATTTGGTCACGAGGGACCGTTGGGCCAACACTTGGACACGAGGGTCCGTTGGGCTATCACTTGGTCACGAGGGTCCGTTGGGCCATCACTTGGTCACGTGAGAGCACTCGTGCTAGCGTAGCTATGCAAGGTGCTCCCAGGGAGAATGCTACCTCTACCCATATATGCTGATTGGGCCTGTTTCAGCCATACCATCCTGCACCCTTATAAATTTGGTGATGAGGGACCGTTTGGCCAACCCTTGGTCATGAGGGACCATTGGGCCAACACTTGGTGACCAGGGACCGCTGGGCAAACAGTTGGTCATGAGGGACCGTTGGGCCAACACTTGGACATGAGGGTCCGTTGGGCCAACACTTGGACACGAGGGTCGGTTGGGCTATCACTCGGTCACGATGGTCTGTTGGGTCAACACTTGGTCACAAGGGACTGTTGGGCCAACACTTGGACACGAGGGACCATTGGGCCAACACTTGGTCATGTGAGAGCACTCGTGCCAGCGTAGCTATGCAAGGTGCTCCCATAGAGACGAGGGTCCATTTGGCCAACACTCGGTCACGAGGGACTGCTGGTTCAACGCTTGGTCACGAGCGTCTGTTTGGCCAACACTCGGTCACGAGGGACCGCTGGTTCAACGCTTGGTCACGAGGGACTGTGGGGCCAACACTTGATCACGAGGGTCCGTTGGACCTTCACTCGGTCTCGTGAGAGCGCAGCTATGCGTGGTGCTCCCAGGGAGAACGCTACCTCTTCCCACATATGTTGATTCGGCCAATTTCAGCCATACCATCCTGCACCCTTGTAAACTTTGTCACGAGGGTCCGTTGGGGCAACCCTTGGTCACGAGGGAACGTTCGGCCCACACTTGGTCTGGTGAGAGCGCTCGTGCCAGCGTAGCTATGCGAGGTGCTCCCAGGGAGAACGCTACCTCTCCACCTATATGTTGATTGGGCCAGTTTCAGCCAAACCGTCTTTTGCATCCTTATAAATTTGGTCTCTAGGGTTTCCCGTTTGGCCAACGCTTGGTCACACGGGGGTCCATTTGGCAAACACACTTGGTCTCGCAGGAGTGTTCATGCCAACGCAGCTTTGCGAGGTGCTCGTAGCGAGAACGCTACCTCTCCCCATGCTGCACGCTTGCAAATTTGGTCACGAGGGTCATGGGCGAAAGTGGAAACCTCATGGTCATCAGGAAGGTTGCATTGCAGCCTCCGACTTCATGCAACCTCATAGGTAGAGGGGACGTGCGCTGCCAACATGATGCAAATGAACAAAAGGGGCCCGCGCAGGTGAGTTTCCCGATCGTGAGATCAAAAAACATATTCGGACGGACCAGGATTTGCCTCGGAAGAAAGGGACTCGCGCATGCACGTGTGATGATGCATGTGCCCGTGAAGGGAAAGACACACATCTCTCTCAAAAAAAATGCATGACCCCATGAGACGAGGATTTCGGTGAGGGGAAGAAACGTGGCGAGGCATCTGCGGAGGGAGAAAAAGTGAAAGAGAAGGCGTGAAGAAGAGGATGAGGGAGAGAGAGCGAGGATCACAAATCTCGATGATAAGAGGCCGAATCTCAGTGGATCGTGGCAACAAGGCCACTCTGTCACTTACAATACCCCATCATGTATTTAAGTCGTCTGCAAAGTATTCTTCTCGCCAACCGCTCGAAATGAAACTACATGGCCCCTAGTGTCCCCACCGTGTAGGCAGGACTAGGGGGTACCATTGACACATGCCAACGGGAGCAACGAAGCTGCTCCTACCGTAGGTCGTGTAGCAACCAACAAGGAAAGAGGCACCGCCTCTAGCATGGGTTCTGACTTAGAGGTGTTCAGTCATAATCCGACACACGGTAGCTTCGCGTCACTGGCTTTTCAACCAAACACGATGACCAATTGTGTGAATCAATGGTTCCTCTTGTACTAAGTTGAATTACTATCGCAGCGCGCATCATTAGTAGGGTAAAACTAACCTGTCTCACAATGGTCTAAACCCAGCTCATGTTCCCTATCAGTGGGTGAACAATCCAACACTTGGTAAATTCTGCTTCACAATGATAGGAAGAGCCGACATCGAAGGATCAAAAAGCAACGTCGCTATGAACGCTTGGCTGCCACAAGCCAGTTATC
>MNCI01001884.1:324367-326247 GCA_015680685.1 Gnetum montanum
GGTCTCTTGCGCGTATTTAGCCTTGGATGGAATTTACCACCCACTTAGGGCTGCATTCCCAAATAACCCGACTCACCGATAGCGCCCCATGATGCAGCAAGGTCCGAGCCCGATGGGGCTGTCATCCTCTCCTGCACCCCGTTCTAGGGGACTTAGGCTCGGTCCACCGCAGGGGACGCTTCTGTAGAGTACAATTCGGGTGGCCACCGCCGCCAGATTTTCATGCTGGGCTATTCCCGGTTCGCTCGCCATTACTAGGGGAATCCTCGTAAGTTTCTCTTCCTCCGCTTAGTTATATGCTTAAACTCGGTGGGTACCCTCGCCTGAACTGGGGTCACTGCGAAGACGGAGCATCACCCCTCCTATGCGTGACGCAGAGGAGGAACATCGCCCCTGTCGGTCGCTCAGTCCTGCATCGCACCAAAGGAGAAGGGCGGGGACGGGGCCAACGTACCTCGTGCACGCTCAGTGCAGGGAACGCACAGACCACCACCACCATCCATTGCTCTGTCCAGGTAGAAGCCAGAAAACATGATCAATGGCATCTTTTCAGGCGACCGCACCTTGGGAGACACGGACGACCATATCCGCTGCCCCCTCGCACGGAGCGAAGAGGGCGCGCCCTAGGATCTTTCATCACACCTAGCCAGACGTGCCCTCGACCTAGGCCTTGGGTGCAAATTGCGTTCAAAGATTTGATGATTCACGGGATTCTGCAATTCACACAAAGTATCGCATTTCGCTACATTCTTCATCAAAACGAGAGCCGAGATATCCATTGTCGAGAGTTGTGGTTGGGGTCACCAACCCCGATTGACTGCTGCGGTAGACGTTCATCGCATCCTTGGTGCCACTCGCACCCTTGCATTGGGGAAAGATAAGTAGGCACCACCTAAGGGATGCGACCCAGCGTCGACGTCCAGACAAGGGTGGTGCCAACCACCCTGCCAACGAGGACCCTGCTACGCAACCCACGGGTGCACGGGACGACAACCCGCGAAGCACCAGCACCGCAGCTGTTTGGCTCAATGCCCCCCGCATTTGCCCGAAGTGATGACGTACCCTACAACCCACAGGCCGAGGGTAGCCATTCACCTAGAACACGTGCGATGGGAGAAGAGAGCTGCACCCAGCCATCACGTCTTATCCCCTCCCTCCCAGGGAACCGGATGGCCCGGGAAAGAAAAAAGCGGCCCTCGTATGTCCCCCTCGTGTCCAGCCTTTGTATTTTAAAAGCGGTTTGACCACGAACATAGAGCTCCGTGACTCTCTCTCACCTAGGTGTACATGCTCCCTTCGGGGCTCACCTATCCTCAACAGACAACGACGACACATCCTCCATCAGGAGGGAACCTAAGCCCACTCCGGATCGACGCCCCGAAGCTTGCCTGGGCGATGGCTTGCCCTTCGGGCCATCGATTCGTCAAACGTGCGAGGCATAATTCAGACGCAACATCTCGTGCCCTCGCCAAGTGCACGCTCTCCCCATGAAGTCTCGTCCCAGTGCGGCACCACCATCGTGGTCCCCCCACCAAAGCGTTCTTTGTCGTTGCGACGGGAACGCAAGACCGTGACCAATGAGACAAAACCATGTGCACGTCAATGATCCTACCGCAGGTTCACCTATGGTAACCTTGTTACGAATTCTCGGACCATCACGATGCATTTTCACAAGATTTCCTGATCCTCTCGGACCAGGGAAGGAGGCTCACTAAATGCATTAGTGTAGCGCGCGTGCGGCCTAGAATATCTAAGGGCATCACAGGCCTGTTATTGCCTCAAACTTCCATGGCCTGAGCAGCCATAGTCCCTCTAAGAAGCTATCTGCGAAGGGCGTACCTCCACGTAGCTAGTTAGCAGGCTGAGGTCTCATTCGTTAA
>MNCI01001884.1:326411-337105 GCA_015680685.1 Gnetum montanum
TAAATGCTTTCGCACTAGTTTGTCTTTCATAAATCCAAGAATTTCACCTCTGCCAATGAAATACGAATGCCCCCGACAGTCCCTATTAATCATTACTCCCATCCCGTAGGCCAACACAACAGGATCGAAATCCTATCGCGTTATTCCATGCTAATGTATTCATAGCATAGGCTTGCTTTTGAGCACTCTAGTTTTTTCAAAGTAACAGGGTCGGAGCTGCGACCCAGCCAATTAAGGCCAGCACCACGTTGCCGACAGAAGGAACGAAGTGGTCGATGCACACCGCATCGGCGGACCAACCGCCCCATCCCAGGATCCAACTACGAGCTTTTTAACTCCAACAACTTAAATATACACTATTGGAGCTGGAATTACTGTGGCTGCTGGCACCAGACTTGCCCTCTAATGAATCCTCGTTAAGGGCTTTAAATTGTACTCATTCCAATTACCAGACTCAATGAGCTTGGTATTGTTATTTATTGTCACTACCTCCCCGTGTCAGGATTGGGTAATTTGCGCACCTGCTGCCTTCCTTGGATGTGGTAGGTGTTTCTCAGGCTCCCTCTCCAGAATCGAACCCTAATTCCCCATCACCCGTCACAACCATGATAGGCCTCTATCCTACCATCGAAAGTTGATAGGGCAGAGATGACATGGGCTCGACGCTACCCCGTGGGGGCGCCCAAATGCTCTACCTCCTTCACCACACCGAATCAATGCTACCGTTCGCACGAAGTCATTGGACATCGTTTCCGCATGGGATCATTCAATCCCGTAAAGAAATCAGTGCCAGCTCCGATCTCGCAACTCTACAGAGATGAATCTCGGGGTTAACCGATTTCCCCATCACATGACCGAGCAACAGAAAACTCCTTCGTGAAACACAAAAACACAGCGTGCCATAGCCAAGACAAGGAATTTTTGAGACATGGGCCTCCAACATCCCTCCGACTACTTCTCCTAACCCTTAAACAACTTACGACCATGTTCGAGCGTGCGCTCAAACTTCGCAAGCTACTCCAAGGGAAGGTGCTACCTATGTCCTTGAGTCCACAAAAGGCTCTTTTCATTGTGCTACGACCTCGAGACGATCACCCGAATCAATAGAGTCCTCAAATCAAAACCAATAATGAGGCACCCTCAAGTGCATTGAGAACAAGAGAGAACGGGTCCCTCGTCGTTTCTTGACTCGTCCAGGTGAACTCCCCACTACCACCCATGCGCTACTAGGCAATTGAATCGGTGAACAGGCAGAGACGACATGCGCTCGACGCTACCTCATGGAAGCGTCCAAACGCTCTACCTCCTCCACTACACCGAATCAATGCTACCGTTCGCACGATGTCATTCGACAATCGTTTCTACATGGGATCATTCAATCCCGTAAAGCCATCAGTGCCGGCTGCGATCTCGCAACTCTACAGAAACGAATTTCGGGGTTAACCAAATTCCCCATCATGCGACCAAGCAATAGAAAACTCCTTCGTGAAACACAGAAACACAGTGTGCTACACCCAAGACAAGGGATTTTCAAGACATGGACCTCTAACATCCCTCCGACTGCTTCTCCTAACCCTTAAACAACTTACGACCGTGTTCGAGGGTGCGCTCAAACTTCGCAAGCTACTCCAAGGGAAGGCTCTACCTGTGTCCTTGAGTTCACAAAAGGCTCTTTTCGTTGTGCTACGACCTCAAGACAGTCACCCGAATCAATAGAGTCCAAAAATCGAAACCAACAGCGAAGCACCCTCAAGTGCATGAGGAAAAAAAGAGAACAGGTCCCTCGTAGTTTCTCGACTCGTCCAGGTGGACTCCCCACTACCACCCATGCGCTATTAGGCAATCGAATCGGTGAACAGGCAGAGACGACATGCACTCGACGCTACCCCGTGGGGGCGCCCAAACGCTCTACATCCTCCACTGCACCAAATCAACACTACCATTTGCACAAAGTCATTCGACAACGTTTCCGCATGGGATCATTCAATCCCGTAAAGCAATCAATGCCGGCTCCGATCTCGCAACTCTACAGATACGAATCTCGGGGTTAACCGATTTCCCCATCACGCGACCGAGCAACATAAAACTCCTTTGTGAAACACACAAACACAGCGTGCCGCATCCAAGACAAGGGATTTTCGAGACATAGGCCTCCAACATCCCTCCGACTGCTTCTCCTAACCCTTAAACAACTTACGACCGTGTTCGAGCGTGCGCTCAAACTTCGCAAGCTACTCCAAGGGAAGGCGCTACTTGTGTCCTTGAGTCCACAAAAGGCTCTTTTCGTTGTGCTATGACCTCGAGACGGTCACCAGGATCAATAGAGTCATCAAACCGAAACCAACAACGAGGCACCCTCAAGTGCATTGAGAACAAGAGAGAACGGGTCCCTCGTCGTTTCTCGACTCGTCCAGGTGAACTTCCCACTTCCACCCATCCGCTACTAGGCAATCGAATCGGTGAACAGGCAGAGACAACATGCGCTCGACGCTACCCTGTGGGGACGCCCAAACACTCTACATCCTCCACCGCACCGAATCAACGCTACCGTTCGCACGAAGTCATTCGACATCGTTTCCGCATGGGATTGTTCAATCCCGTAAAGAAATTAGTGTCGGCTTCGATCTCACAACTCTACAGAAACGAATCTCGGGGTTAACCGATTTTCCCGTCATGCCACCGAGCAACAGAAAACTCCTTCGTGAAACACAGAAACACAGCATGCCGCAGCCAAGATAAGGGATTTTCAAGACATGGGCCTCCAACATCCCTCCGACTGCTTCTCCTAACCCTTAAACAACTTACGACCGTGATCGAGCGTGCGCTCAAACTTTGCAAGCTCCTCCAAGGGATGGCACTACCTGTGTGCTTGAGTCCACAAAAGGCTCTTTTCGTTGTGCTACAAACTCGAGACGGTCACCCGAATCAATAGAGTCCTCAAACCGAAACCAACAATGAGGCACCCTCAAGTGTATTGAGAATAAGAGAGAACGGGTCCCTCGTCGTTTCTCGACTCATCCAGGTAAACTCCCCACTACCACCCATGCGCTACTAGACAATCGAATCGGTGAATAGGCAGAGATGACATGGGCTCGACGCTACCCTGTGGGGGTGCCCAAATGCTCTACCTTCTCCACTGCACTGAATCAATGCTACCATTCGCACGAAGTCATTCGACATCATATCCGCATGGTATCGTTCAATCCTTTAAAGCCATCAGTGCCGGCTCTGATCTCGCAACTCTACAGAAATGAATTTCGGGGTTAATCGAATTTCCCGTCACGTGACAGAGCAACAGAAATCTCCTTCGTGAAACACAGAAACCCAGCGTGCCATAGCCAAGACAAGGGATTTTCGAGACATGGACCTCTAACATCCCTCCGACTGCTTCTCCTAACCCTTAAACAACATACGACCGTGTTCGAGCGTGTGCTCAAACTTCGCAAGCTACTCCAAGGGAAGGTGCTACCTCTATCCTTGAGTCCACAAAAGGCTCTTTTCGTTGTACTATGACCTCGAGATGGTCACCCGAATCAAGAGTCCTCAAACCGAAACCAACAACGAGGCACCCTCAAGTGCATTGAGAACAAGAGAGAACAGGTCCCTCGTCGTTTCTCGACTCGTCCAGGTGAACTTCCCACTTCCACCCATGCGCTACTAGGCAATCGAATCGGTGAATAGGCAAAGACGACATGCGCTCGACGCTACCCCGTGGGGGTGCCCAAACGCTCTACCTCCTCCACCGCACCGAATCAATGCTACCATTCACACGAAGTCATTGGATATCATTTCTGCATGGGATCGTTCAATCCCGTAAAGCCATCAGTGCCAGCTCCGATATTGCAACTCTACAGAAATGAATTTTGGGGTTAACCGAATTCCCCGTCACGCGACCGAGCAACAGAAAACTCCTTCGTGAAACACAGAAACATAGCGTGCCGTAGCCAAGACAAGGGATTTTCGAGACAAGGGCCTCAAACATCCCTCCGACTGCTTCTCCTAACCCTTCAACAACTTACGACCATGTTCGAGCGTGCGCTCAAACTTCGCAAGCTACTCCAAGGGAAGGCGCTACTTGTGTCCTTGAGTCCACAAAAGGCTCTTTTCGTTGTGCTACGACCTCGAGATGGTTACCCAAATCAATAGAGTCCTCAAACCAAAACCAACAATGAGGCACCCTCAAGTGCATTGAGAACAAGAGAGAACGGGTCCCTCATTGTTTCTCAACTTGCCCAGGTGAACTCCCCACTACCACCCATGCACTACTAGGCAATCGAATCGGTGAACAGGTAGAGATGACATGCGCTCGATGCTACCCCGTGGGGGTGCCCAAATGCTCTACCTCCTCCACCACACCGAATCAACGCTACCATTTGCACGAAGTCATTCGACATCGTTTCCGCATGGGATCGTTCAATCCCGTAAAGCCATTAGTGCCAGCTATTTTTGATGTGCTACGACCACGAAACGGTCACCCGAATCAAATCGTAAACGAGGACACCACCTTCTCTGGGGTTATCCTTCTTCCCAACAAGCCTTGCAAGTTACCCACATGAACAACCAGGCCTCGATATCGTGGGCAGGGCAAAACATCGTTGGGGGGAGAAACCCACGTATCACTCTTTCACTCCAACGTCTCATCAACTCTACCTCCCCCTATATATGTTGATTGGGCCAGTTTCAACCATACCGTCCTACACCCTTATAAATTTGGTCACAAAGAACCAATTCAATGAGAGCGCTCTCACCTTTGATCCAAGCATTCTCAATGACGGCACTCTCAAGAAGAACACTCTCGCGTTCATAACGCAAGCGTGCTCCCATGGACAACGCCATCACGGAGGGAGCTCTCCGGGAGAACGCTTTCAAAGAGACCACTCTTAGGAAGAACGCTCTCAGCAAAGGCGATCTAAATGAGGGAACCCTTAGACAGAACGATCTCGACGAGGGCACTCTACACAAAATGCTCCGGGAGAGGGCACTCTCAAAGAGAACACTCCTCAAATGGTCGCTCTTGCAAAGGGTGCTCAGAAGAAAGAACGCTCTCAAGCAGGGCATCCTTAGCCACACCGCTCTCAACGAGAATGCTGTAATGGAGGATGCTCTCCAAGAGAATGCTTCCAACCATGGCACTCTCGAGGAGAACACTATCATGTGTGTAACACAAGATGCTCTCAGGTCAAACACTCTGAGGATGCTTGCCCTTGAAGAGGGCACCTTCTGAAAAAGAGCTCTCCATGAAGGCGCTCTTGAGAAGAACACTCTCACGTGCTTGGTGCAAGATAATCGGAGAAGGCGTCCTCAAGAAGAACGTTCTCACAGAGGCCGCTCTCAGGGAAAAATGCTCTCATGAAGGGCGTGCTCTAAAAGAAGGCACTCTTTGATAGAACGATCTCAAATAAAACGCTCTTCCGAAGGCCCCTCTAATGAAGGGCACTCCTAAGAAGAACGCTCTCATGCAGCATGATCTCACGGATCCCACTCCCAAGGAAGGCATTCTAATGGAGGCCACTCTCCAAGAGAACGCTCTCAACAAAGACGCTCTCAGGGAGAACACTCTCACGTGCGCAACGCAAGGTGCTCTAGAGGAGATCGCTCTGAGGGAGAGACCTCTCAAGCAGAATGCTCTTGGGAAGGACGATCTCACGTAGAACACTCTTAAAGAGAATGCTCTCAAGGAGGGTGTTCTAATCGAGGTAGCTCTCCAAGAGAATAATCTCAAAAGGGTGCTCTCTAAGAGAACACTCTTGCGTGTGTAATGCAAAGTGCTCCCTTTGATGAAGGCCGCTCTCCAAGAGGGAGCTCTTAATGAGGGCACTCCAGGAACAACGCTTCAGGGCAACCAACCCCACGGAACATGCCCGCAATGCTGCAAGCCTTTCATCTCAAATCGTAAACGAGGACACCGCCTTCTCTGGGACTCGTGGGTCATGGACATGAACAACGAGGCTGTGATATTGTGGGCAGGGCAAGGCTTCCCTGGGGGGAGAAACCCATGTATCGCTCTATATCACTCCCACCACTCGTCAACATTACCTCCCCCTATATATGTTGATTGGGCCAGTTTCAGCCATACCATCCTGCACCCTTCTAAATTTGGTCATGACGCAGCACCTGAAGGAGAGCGTTCTCCCTGAGAGCACTCTCAAGAAGAACGCTCTCGGAAGGGCCACTCTAAGCGAGGGCGCTCTCACCTAGAATGTTCTTGAAGAGACCATTCCCGACGATGCCGTCCAAAACGAGACCGCTCTCGGGAAGGGCACTCTTATTAACGGTGCTCTTAACGAGGACGCTCTCGAGGAGAACACTCACACAAGAGTGCACGGAACTCTCATGAAAAATGCTCTCATGGATGCCACTCTAACAGAGGCCGATCTCAAGGAGAACGCTTTCATGGAGAGCACTCTTCGATAGAATGCTCTCAACGAGGGCGCTCCATGGAGAACGCTGACGACGAGGACCCTTCCTAGGAGTGCTCTTCGAAAGGCCGCTCTCAAGGAGAACGCTCTCAGGGAGGGCGATCTCATGTAGAACGCTCTAAACGAGGGCATCCCCAATAAGAACGATCTCAAGGACGGCATTCTAATACAAAGGTAGCTCAACAAAGGCGCTTTCAAGGAGAACACTCTCACGTGCATAACGCAAAGTGCTCTCAGGGAGAACGCTCAAAGGGAGACCGCTCTCCAGGAGGTCACCCTCCAAGAAGAAGCTCTCCACGAGAGCGCCCTCCTAGAGAACACTATAACGTAGCATAACACGCTCTCGAGAAAGATGCTCTCAAGGAGATCGCTCTTCAAGATGCCACTCTTACGCAGAAAGCTCTCCATGAGAACGCTCTCAAGGAGGGCACTCTCGAGGAGGTCGATCTCATGAAGAACGTTCTTAAGAAAGACGCTCTTGAGCAGGGTGTCCTCTGGGAGGCCAATCTCAAGGACGGCATTCTCAGGAAGGGCACTCTTACGAAGGGCATTCTCCAAAAGAACGTGCTCAACGAGGGCGCTCTCGAGGTGAACACTCTCACGTGCATAATGCAAGGTGCTCTCATGGACAACGCTTTCATCGAATCTGCTCTCAAGGAGAACACTCTTGCAAAGGCCGCTCTACTAGAGGCCGCCCTCAAGGAGGGCGCTCTTCAACAAAACGTTCTCGATGATGGCACTCCGCAGAGAATGCTCAAATGGAAGGCCACTTTAGCAGGGCACTGTCCAGGAGAACACTCTCGCTCTCAGGGAAGGCGATCTCATGTACAACGCTCTCAAGGAGGACACTGTCAAGGAGGATGTCTTTTTGGGAGGGCATCCTTCAAGAGCGAGCTCTCAATGAGGGCACTCTCCAGGAGAACACTCTCACGTGACTAACACTAAGCGCTCTCAGGGAAGGTGCTCTCAAGGAGAACACTATCCGAAAAGCAGCTCTAATGGAGCATGCTTCTAGAGAGGCCGCTACCACTAAGAAGGTTCTTAAGGAGGACGCCTCTCCAGAAGGGCGTCCTCAACGACACAGTTCTCAAGGATGGCACTCTCTGATCCAGGCGTTCTCAACGACGACACTCTCAAGGTGAACACTCTCACGTGCATAACGCAAGGTGATCCCATGGACAACGCCATCATGGAGGAAGCTCTCAAGGAGAACGCTTTCACAAAGACCACTCTCAGGAAGAACGATCTCAGCAAAGGTGATCTAAATGAGGGCACCCTTCGACAGAACGATCTTGATGAGGGCACTCTATGAAGAATGATCCGGGAGAGGGCAACCTCAAAGAGAACACTTGTCAGATGGTCGCTCTATCAGAGGGCACTCTGAAGAAGAACGCTCTCAAGGAGGGCATCCTCAGCCAGACCGATCTCAACGAGGGCACTGTAATGGAGGACGCTCTCGAAGAGAACGCTCGCAACAACAGCGCTCTTGGGGCAAACACTATCATGTGCGTAACACAAGGTGATCTCAGGTCGAATGCTCTGAAGGTGCTTCCACTAACAAAGGCCGTTCTCTAAGAGGGTACCTTCTGAGAAAGAGCTCTCAATGAGGGCGCTCTCAAGAAGAACACTCTCATGGGCATAGCACAAGATAATCAGAGAACGCGTCCTCAGGAAGAACGTTCTCACAGAGGCCGCACTCAGGGAAAACGATCTCGTGAAGGGCGCACTCTAAACGAACGCACTCTTCGACAGAACGATCTCAACGAGGGTGCTCTCAAAGAGAACGCTCTTCCGAAGGCCCCTCTAATGAAGGGCACTCCTAAAAATAATGCTCTCATCGAGGGCGATCTCACGGAGCCTGCTCTCAAGAAATGCATTCTAATGGAGGCCACTCTCCAAGAGAACACTCTCAACAAAGGTGCTCTCAGGGAGAACACTCTCACGTGCGCAACGCAAGGTGCTCTAGAGGAGAACGCTCTGAGAGAGGTTGCTCTAAGAGAGAGAGCTCTCAAGGAGAACGCTCTCGAGGAGGGTGATCTCACGTAGAATGCTCTTAAAGAGAGACTCTCTCAACAAGGGCGTCCCCAGCGAAACCGATCTCAATGACGATGTTCTAATGGAGGTAGCTCTCCAAGAGAACAATCTCAACAAGGGTGCTCTCTAGGAGAACACTCTCGCGTGCATAACGCAAAGTGCACTAAGGGAGATCCCTTTGAGGGAGAGCACTCGCCCAGAGGGAGCTCTCAACGAGGGGGCTCCAAGAAGAACGCTCCAGGGCAACCAACCCCACGGAACATGCCCACAATGCTGCAAGCCTTTTATCTCAAATCGTAAACAAGGACACCGCCTTCTCCAGGGCTATCCTTCTTAGCAAACAAGGCTCGTGGGTCACAAACATGAACAATGAGGCCGCGATATCGTGGGCAGGGCAAGGCTTCCCTGGGGGGAGAAACCCACATATCTCTCTATATCACTCTGACCGCTCGTCAACTCTACCTTCCCCTATATATGTTAATTGGGCCAGTTTCAGCCATACCATCCCGCACCCTTATAAATTTGATCATGAAGGACCAACTCAAGGAGAGCGCTCTCACATGCGTGGTGCAAGGCGCTCTCTGGGAGGGCGTTCTCATTGAGAACGCTCTCCGAAAGGCCACTCTAATAGAGGACGCTCTCACGGAGGGTGTTCTCAAGGAGGGTGCTCTTCAAAAGAACACTCTCAACGATGACGCTCTCGAGGAGAACATTCACACGAGGGCACAAGGCGCTCTCAAGGAGAACGCTCTCGTGGAGACCGCTCTGATGGAGGTAGCTCTTAGGGAGAATGTTCTCAGGGAGGGCACTCTTTGACACAGTTCTCTCAACCAGGGTGTTACAGGGAGAACGCTCCCAATGAGGGCCCTCTCAAGGAGAAAGCTCTTCGACAAAATGCTCTCAACGAGGGTGCTCCAAGGAGAACACTTCCGATGAGGGTGCTGTCAGAGAGAACGCTCTCGAGGAGGACGTTCTCCAGGGAGACCGCTCTCAATGAGGGCGCTCCAGGGAGAACGCTCCCAATGAAGGCGTCCTCAGTGCGATCACTCTCAAGGAGGGCATTCTTAGTGAGGGCACTCTTAGGAAGACCGATCCCAACGAGACTACTCCAGATGAGGGCACTCCAGGGAGAACGCTCCCAATGAGGGCGTCCTTAGTGAGATTTCTCTCAAGGAGGGCGTTCTTAGGGAGGGCACACTTAGGAAGATCGCTCCCAAGGAGACTGCTCCCGATGAGGGCGCTCAAGGGAGAACATTCACAATGAAGGCGTCCTCAGCGAGATTGCTCTCAAGAAGGGCGTTCTCAAGGAGGGCACTCTTACGAAGATTGCTCTCAAGGAGACCACTCCCCATGAGCATGCTCTCAGGGAGACCACTCTCAAGGAGGACGTTCTCTAGGGAGACCGCTCTCAACGAGGGCGCAATAGGGAGAACGCTACCGATGAGGACGTCCTCAGGGAGGGTGCTCTTAGGAAGGGTACTCTACGAAAGAACGCTCTCAAGGTGAAAACTCTCACGTGCATAACGTAAGGTGCTCTCATGGAGAATGCTCTCATGGAGGCCGCTCTAACAGAGGATGCTCTCCAACAGAACGCTCTTGGGGAGGGTGCTCTTGAGAAGAACATTCACACCAGGGCGCAAGGCGCTCTCAAGGAGAACACTCTCGTGGAGGCCACTCTGACTGAGGCAGCTCTCAGGAAGAATGCTCTCAGGGAGGGCACTCTTCGATAGAATGCTCTCAACCACGGTGTTACAGGGAGAACGCTCCCAGCGAGGGCCCTCTCAAGGAGAAAGCTCTTCAGAAGGCCACTCTAACGAAGGGCGCTCTCAATGAGAACGCTCTCGGGGAGGGCGCCCCTAGCGAGACCGACCTCAAGAAGGGCACTCTCCAAGAGAACGCTCTCAATAAGTACGCTCTCGAGGAGAACACTCTCAGGTGCACGATGCAAGGTGCTCTCAAGAAGGTCGCTCTCAGGGAGGGCACCCTTCGAAAAGGAGCTCTCAACGAAGGCGCTCTCCAGGAGAACAATCTCACGTGCGTAGCCCAAGGCACTCTCAAGGAGAATGCTCTCCGAAAGGCTACTCTCATGGAGAACGTTCTTTAGGAGATGCTCTTGACCAAGCATTGGCCGAATGGACCTTCCTGACCAAATTTATAAGGGTGCAGGACGGTATGGCTAAAACTGGCCCAATCAACATATATAGGGAGAGATAGTGTTCTCCCCGGGAGCGCACTCTTGAG
>MNCI01001884.1:337151-347808 GCA_015680685.1 Gnetum montanum
TAGGAGAGCGTTCTCATGGAGGGCACTCCAACAAAGAGCGTGCTCACATTGAGCATGCTCAAGGAGGGTGCTCTAACGGAGAATGCTCTCAAGGAGGGCATTCTCGGGGAGAACGCTTTCAGGGAGGCCACTCCCAGGAAGAGCGCTCTACAACAGAATGCTCTCAATGAGGGCTCTCTCATTGAGAATGCTCTCAAATGCGCAATGCAAGGCTCTGTTATGGAGGACACTCCTTGAGAGAACACCATCACGTACGCAGCAAGAAGCACTCCCACGGAGAGTGCTCTGGCAAGCAATGCATGAGGCGCTCTCATGAGAGCGCGCTCTTGCCATCGCAGCTATGCGAGATGCTCTCATGAGAGTGCTCTCGCGAGAGCATCATGTGATGCTCCCAGGAAGAACGCTACCTCTCCCTATATATGCTAATTGGACCAGTTTTAGCCATACCGTCCCGCACCCTTATAAATTTGGTCACGAAGACCGCGTTCTCAAAAAGAGCGTTCTCAGAGAGAGAGCACCAAGTAAGGGCACCCTCAAGGAAAATGCTCTTAGTGAGAACCCTCTTGGGGAGGGTACTCTTAGCGAGAACGCTCTAGCAAAGGCTACTCTCCATGAGAATGCTCTCAATGAGTGTGCTCTCGAGGAGAACATTCTCACGTGCGTAACGCAAGGCACTCTCAAAGAGGGTGCACTCAGCGAGAACACTCTCAGGAACACCCCTCTAACCGAGGGTGCTCTTTGAGAGAATGCTCTCAAGGAGAACACTCTCATGAGCATAGCACAAGGCTCTCTTAGGGAGGGTGATCTCAAGGAGAACGCTCTCAGGGAGGCTGCACTAACAGAGGGCGCTATCGCAAAGAACGATCTCGCAAAGGGCAGTCTTAAGGAGGATGCTATTGGAGAGGGCGTCCTCAGTGAGCCCGTTCTCAGGGAGGGCACTCTCATGGAGGGTGTGCTCTGAGAGAATGCTCTCAATGAGGGCGCTCTCTAAGAGACCACTCTCACGTGCATAGCGCAAGGTGTACTCAAGGAGAACGCTCCCACAGAGGGAGCTCTCTGGGAGGGTGCTCTAACGGAGGATGCTCTCCAAGACAATGCTCTCGAGGAGAACACTTTCATGTGTGTAGCGCAAGGCATTCTCAGGGAGAACGCTTGGAGGGAGGCCACTCTCCAGGAAGGCGCTCTCAACGAGAACACTCTCACGTGCGTTGCGCAAGGTGCTCTCATGAAGGGTGCTCTCAAGGAGAATGCTTTCCAAAAAGCCGCTCTAACGAAGGGCACTCTCAAGGAGAACACTCTCACAGAGCACGCTCTTAAGGAGGGCGTCCTCAGGGAGACCCTTCTCTCGGAGGGTACTCTTAGGAAGGGCACGCTCTAAGAGAACGCTCTCAACGAAGGCACTCTCAAGGAGAACACTCCCAGATGCGTAGCGCAAGGCACTATCAGGGAAAATGCTATGAGAGGGCACTCTCATAGCATAGAGCCTATTCTCAGGGAGGGCACTCTCATGGAGGGTGCGCTCCGAGAGAACGCTCTCAACGAGGGCACTTTGCAAGAGACCACTCTCACGTGCATAGCGCAAGATGTACTCAAGGAGAACGCTCCCACGGAGGGAGCTCTCTGGGAGGGCGCTCTAACGGAGGATGCTCTCCAAGACAATGCTCTCAAGGAGAACACTTTCATGTGCGTAGTGCAAGGCATTCTCAGGGAGAACGCTTGGAGGGAGGCCACTCTCCAGGAAGGCGCTCTCAACGAGAACACTCTCACGTGCGTTGTGCAAGGTGCTCTCATGAAGGGTGCTCTCAAGTAGAACGCTTTCCAAAAAGCCGCTCTAACGAAGGGCGCTCTCAAGGAGAACACTCTCACAGAGCACGCTCTTAAGGAGGGCATCCTCAGGGAGACCCTTCTCTCAGAGGGTACTCTTAGGAAGGGCACACTCTAAGAGAATGATCTCAACGAAGGCACTCTCAAGGAGAACACTCGCAGATGCATAGCGCAAGGCATTGTCAAGGAAAATGCTATGAGGGAGGCCGCTCTCAGGGAGAGTGCTCTCTAGGAGCGCACCCTCTGAGATGGTGCTCTCAATGAGAACACTCTCACGTGCGTAGCGGAAGGTGCTCTTGGGGAGGGGGTTCTCAAGGAGAACGTTCTCATGGAGCACGCTCTTAAGGAGGATGCTCTCAAGGAGGGCATCCTCAGGGAGACCGTTCTCATGGAGGGCACTCTCCAAGAGAATGCTCTCAATGAGGGTGCTTTCGAGGAGAACACTCTCACGTGCGTAGCACAAGGCGCTCTCAGGGAGGACGCTCCAAAGGAGAATGCTTCCATGTGCGTAGTCTAATGTGCTCTCGGGGAGAACGCTGTCAACGAGAACGCTCTCCATGGAGTGCGCTCCCACAGAGAGCATGCTCACGTTCAGCATGCACAGGGAGGGTGCTCTCATGGAGAACGCTCTCAAGGAGGGCATTCTCAAGGAGAACACTTTCAGGGAGGCCACTCCCAGGAAGAGCGCTGTCCAACAGAATGCTCTGAACGAGGGCTGTCTCATTGAGAATGCTCTTAAATGCACAACGCAAGGCTCTCTCAGGGAGGACACTCCAAGAGAGAACACCATCATGTGCGCAGCAAGAGGCACTCCCATGGAGAGTGCTCTCGCAAGCGCTACATGAGGCGCTCTTGTGAGAGCATGCTCTTGCTAGCACAGCTATGCAAGGCGCTCTTGTGAGAGCGCTCTCGCGAGAGCACCGTGCGATGCTCCCAGGAAGAACGCTACCTCTCCCCATATATGCTTATTAGGCCAGTTTCAGCCATACCATCTTGCATCCTTATAAAATTCGTCACGAAGACCACGTTCTCAAAAAGAGCGTCCTCAGAGAGAGAGCACCAAGTAAAGGCGTCCTCAAAGAAAACGCTCTCGTAGAGGGCGCTCTCAGCGAGAACACTCTTGAGGAGGGTGTTCTCAGCCAGAACTCTCTCGAGGAGGGCGCTCTCCATGAGAATGCTCTCAATGAGAGTGCTCTCAAGGAGAAAATTCTCATGTGCGTAATGCAAGGTGCTCTCAGAGAGGGTGCACTCAGTGAGAATGCTCTCAAGAACACCACTCTAACGGAGGGCACTCTTTGAGAGAACGCTCTCAACGAGGGCGCTCTCGAGAAGAACACTCTCATGAGCGTAACACAAGGAGAACGCTCTTAGGGAGGGTGATCTCAAGGAGAACGCTCTCAGGGAGGCTGCTCTAATAGAGGGCGATCTCGTGGAGTTTAGTCTTAAGAAGGACGCTATTGGATAGGGCATCCTCAACGAGCCCGTTCTCAGGGAGGGCACTCTCATGGAGAGCACGCTCCGAGAGAATGCTCTCAACGAGGGCGCTCTCCAGGAGAACGCTCTGAATGAGGACGCTCTCCAGGAGAATGCTCTCATGTACGTAGTGCAAGGTGTACTTAGGGAGAATGCTCCCACGAAGGGTGCTCTCAACGAGAACACTCTCACGTGCGTACCGGGAAGGCACTCTCAAGGAGAACGCTCTCAGGGAGCACGCTCTCAGGGAGGGCGTCCGTTTGGCCAGCACTTGGACTCGTGAGAGCGCTCATGCCATTGCAGCTAAGCGAGTTGCTCCCATGGAGAGCACTCTCATGAGAGCACCATGTGGTGCTCCCAGGGAGAACGCTACCTCTCCCCATATATGCTGATTAGGCCAGGTTTAGCCATACCATCTTGCACCCTTATAAATTTGGTCACGAGGGACCGTTGGGCCAACACTTGGTCACGAGGGACTGTTGGACCAACCCTTGGTCACGAGGGACCGTTTGGCCAACACTTGGTCATGAGTGACCGTTTGGCCAACAATTGGTCACAAGGGACCATTGGGTCAACACTTGGCCATGAGGGACCGTTGGTTCAGCGCTTGGTCACGAGGGTCCATTAGGCCATCACTTGGTCTCATGAGAGTGCTTGTGCCAACGCAGCTATGCGAGGTGCTCCCATGGAGAGCACAGTACGGTGCTCCCAACGAGAATGCTACCTCTCCCCATATATGCTGATTGGGCCATTTTTAGCCATACCATCCTGCACCCTTATAAATTTGGTCACGAAAGATCGTTGGGTCAACACTTGGTCACGAGGGACCGTTGGGCCAATCCTTGGTTACTAGGATCCGTTTGGCCAACACTTGGTCACGAGGGACCGTTGGGCCAACCCTTGGTCACGAGGGTCCGTTTGGCCAACACTTGGTCACGAGGGAACGTTGTGCGAACACTTGGTCATGAGGGACCGTTGGGCCAACACTTGGTCTCGAGGGACCGTTGGGCCAATCCTTGGTCACTAGGGTCCATTTGGCCAACACCTTGTCACGAGGGACCGTTGGGCCAACCCTTGGTCAGGAGGGACCGTTGGGCCAACCCTTGGTCACGAGGGAACGTTTTGCCAACACTTGATCATGAGGGACCTTAGGAACAACCCTTGGTCACGAGGGACCGTTGAGCCAACACTTGGTCACGAGGGTCCGTTTGGCCAACCCTTGGTCACGAGGGTCCGTTTGGCCAACCCTTGGTCACGAGGGTCTGTTTGGCCAACCCTTGGCCACGAGGGTCCGTTTGGCCAACCCTTGGTCACGAGGGTTCGTTTGGCCAACCCTTGGTCACGAGGGTCCGTTTGGCCAACCCTTGGTCACGAGGGTCCGTTTGGCCAACACTTGGTCACGAGGGACCGTATGGCCAACCCTTAGTCACGAGGGTTCGTTTGGCCAATAGTTGGTCATGAGGGACTATTGGGCCATCACAAGGGCACAATGGTCTATTGGGCCAATACTTGGTCATGAGGGACCATTGGTTCAACGCTTGGTCACGAGGGACCATTTGGCCAACACTTGGTCACGAGGGTCCGTTTGGCCATCACTTGGTCACGGGGGTCCATTGGGCCATCACTTGGTCTCGTGAGAGCGCTTGTTCCAGCAAAGGTATGCGAGGTGCTCCCATGGAGATCCCTCTCACGAGAGCACCGTGCGGTGCTCCCTACGAGAATGCTACCTCTCCCCATATATGATGATTGGGCCAGCTTCATCCATACCATCTTGCACCCTTATAAATTTGGTCACGAGGGACTGTTGGGCCAACACTTGGTCACGAGGGACCGTTGGGCCAATCCTTGGTTACTAGGATCCGTTTGGCCAACAACGTTGCGCCAACACTTGGTCACGAGGTACCGTTGGGCCAACCCTTGGTCACCAGGGTCCGTTTGGCCAACACTTGGTCATGAGGGAACGTTGCGCCAACAGTTGGTCATGAGGGACCGTTTGGGCCAACACTTGGTCACAAAGGACCGTTGGTCCAACCCTTGGTCATGCGGGTCCGTTGGTCCAACCCTTGGTCATGCAGGTCCGTTGGGCCAACCCTTGGTCACGAGGGTCCGTTTGGCCAACCCTTGGTCACGAGGGTCCGCTGCATCAACACTTGGTCACGAGGGACCCTTTGGCAAACAGTTGGTCACGAGGGACCATTGGGCCATCACTTGATCATGAGGGTCCATTGGGCCATCGCATGGTTTCGTGAGAGCACTCGTGCCAGCGCAGCTATGCGAGGTGCTCCCATGGAGAGCACTCTCACGAGAGCACCGTGCGGTGCTCCTAGGGAGAATGCTACCTCTCCCCAGACATGCTGATTGGGACAATTTCAGCCATACCATCGTGCACCCTTATAAATTTGATCACGAGGGACCGTTGGGCCAACCCTTGGTCACGAGGGTCCGCTGCATCAACACTTGGTCACGAGGGACCCTTTGGCAAACAGTTGGTCACGAGGGACCATTGGGCCAACACGTGGTCACGAGGGTTCGTTGGGCCAACCCTTCACCATGATGCTCCGTTTGGCCAACACTCGGTCATGAGGGACCGTTGGGCCAACACTTGGTCTCATGAGAGCGCTCGTGCCAACGCAGCTATGCGAGGTGCTCCCCTGGAGAGCACTCTTGCGGGAGCACTATGCTGTGCTCCCAGGGAGAACGCTACTTCTCCCCACATATGTTGATTGGGCCAATTTCAGCCATACCATCCTGCACCCTTATAAATTTGGTCATGAGGGACCGTTGGGCCAACCCTTGGTTACGATGCTCCGTTTGGCCAACACTTTGTCACGAGGGACCGTTGGGTCAATGCTTGGTCATGAGGGACCGTTTGGCCAACACTTGGTCATGAGGGTCTGTTGAGCCAACCCTTGGTCACGATGGTCTGTTGGGCCAACACGTGGTCATGAGGGACTGTTGGTTCAATGCTTGGTCACGAGGGACCATTGGGGCAACCCTTAGTTACGAGGGACCGTTGGGGCAAGCCTTGGTCACGAGGGACTATTCCTCCAAAACTTGGTCTCGTGTAAGCGCAGCTATGCGAGGTGCTCCCAGTGAGAATGCAACCTCTCCCCATATATGTTGATTGGGCCAGTTTCGGCCATACCATCCTGCACCCTTATAAATTTGGTCACGAGGGACCTCTGGTTCAACGCTTGGTCAGGAGGGACCGTTTGGCCAACACTTGGTCACGAGGGACCGTTGGGCCAGCAGTTGGTCACGAGGAACCATTTGGACAACAGTTGGTCATGAGGGTCCGTTGGGCCAGCCCTTGGTCACGATGGTCTGTTGGGCCAACACTTGGTCACGAGGGACCGTTGGTTCAACGCTTGGTCACGAGCGACCGCTGGTTCAACGCTTGGTCATGAGGGACCATTTGGCCAACTCTTCATCACGAGGGACTGTTTGGCCAACTCTTGGTCATGAGGGTCCGTTGGGACATCACTTTGTCTCATGTGAGGGCAGCTATGCGAGATGCTCCCACGAAGAGCACTCTCGCGAGAGCACCATGTAGTTCTCCCAGGGAGAATGCTACCTCTCCCCATATATGTTGATTGGGCCAGTTTCAGCCATACCATCCTGCACCCTTATAAATGTGATCATGAGGGACCGTTGGACCAACACTTGGTCACGAGGGACCATTGGACCAAAACTTGGTCACGAGGAACCGTTTGGCAAACACTTGGTCACGAGGGACTGTTGGGCCAACACTTGGTCACGAGGAACCATTGGTTCAACGCTTGGTCACAAGGGTCCGTTGGGCCAACACTTGGTTACGAGGGTCCATTGGGCCATCACTTGGTCACGTGAAAGTACTCGTGCCAACGTAGCTATGCAAGGTGCTCCCAGGGAGAATGCTACCTCTCCCCATATATACTGATTGGGCTAGTTTCTGCCATACCATCCTGCACCCTTATAAATTTGGTCACGAGGGATCGTTGGGCCAACACTTGGTCACGAGGGACCGTTGGGGCAACCCTTGGTCACGAGGGACCATTTGGCAAACACTTGGTCACGAGGGATCGTTTGGTGAACACTTGGTCATGAGGGATCGTTGGGCCAACCCTTGGTCACGAGGGACCGTTTGCCCAACAGTTGGTCAAAAGGGACCGTTGGGCCAACCCTTGGTCACGAGGGATCGTTGGGCCAACAGTTGGTCACGAGGGACCATTGGTTCAGCGCTTGGTCACGAGGGACCGTTTGGCCAACACTTGGTCACAAGGGTCCGTTAGGCCATCACTTGGTGTCATGAGAGTGCTTGTGCTAATGCAGCTATGTGAGGTGCTCCCATGAAGAGCACCATACGGTGCTCCCAACAAGAATACTACCTCTCCCCATATATGCTGATTGGGCCAGTTTCAGCCATACCATCCTGCACCCTTATAAATTTGGTCACGAGGGATCGTTGGGCCAACACTTGGTCACGAGGGACCGTTGGGCCAATCCTTGGTTACTAGGGTCCGTTTGGGCAACACTTGGTCACGAGTGACCATTGGACCAACCCTTGGTCATGAGGGTCCGTTTGGCCAATACTTGGTCACGAGGGAACGTTGTGCCAACACTTGGTCACGAGGGAATGTTGGGCCAACACTTGGTCACAAGGGACCGTTGGGCCAATCCTTGGTCACTAGGGTCCGTTTGGCCAACACTTGGTCACGACGGACCGCTGGGACAACCCTTGGTCACGAGGGACCGTTGGGCCAACCCTTGGTCACGAGGGAACGTTGTGCCAACACTTGGTCACGAGGGACCATAGGAACAACCCTTGGTCACGAGGGACCATTGGAACAACCCTTGGTCACGAGGGACCGTTGAGCCAACACTTGGTCACGAGGGACCGTTGGGCCAACACTAGGACACGATGGTCTGTTGGGCCAACACTTGGTCATGAGGGACCATTGGTTCGACGCTTGGTCACGAGGGACCATTTGGCCAACACTTGGTCACGAGGGTCCGTTTGGCCATCACTTGGTCACGAGGGCCCATTGGGCCATCACTTGGTCTCGTGAGAGCGCTTGTGCCAGCGAAGGTATGCGAGGTGCTCCCAACGAGAATGCTACCTCTCCCCATATATGCTGATTGGGCCAGCTTCATCCATACCATCTTGCACCCTTATAAATTTGGTCACGAGGGACCGTTGGGCCAACACTTGGTCACGAGGGACTGTTGGGCCAATCCTTGGTTACTAGGGTCCGTTTGGCCAACACTTGGTCACGACGGAACGTTGCGCCAACACTTGGTCACGAGGTACCGTTGGGCCAACCCTTGGTCACCAGGGTCTGTTTGGCCAACACTTGGTCACGACGGAACGTTGCGCCAACACTTGGTCACGAGGGACCGTTTGGGTGAACACTTCGTCACAAGGGACTGTTGGCCCAACCCTCGGTCATGCAAGTCCGTTGGACCAACCCTTGGTCACGAGGGTCCGTTTGGCCAACCCTTGGTCACGAGGGACCGTTGGGCCAACACTTGGTCACGAGGGACTGTTTGGCCAACCCTTAGTCATGAGGGTTTGTTTGGCCAATAGTTGGTCACGAGGGACCGTTGGGCCATCACTAGGGCACGATGGTCTATTAGGCCAACACTTGGTCATGAGGGACCATTGGTTCAACGCTTGGTCACGAGGGACCATTTGGCCAACACTTGTTCATGAGGGTCCGTTTGGCCATCACTTGGTCACGAGGGTCCATTGGGCCATCACTTGGTCTCGTGAGAGCGCTTGTGCCAGTGAAGGTATGCGAGGTGCTCCCATGGAGATCCCTCTCACGAGAGCACAGTGCGGTGCTCCCTGCGAGAATGCTACCTCTCCCCATATATGCTGATTGGGCCAGCTTCATCCATACCATCTTGCACCCTTATAAATTTGGTCACGAGGGCCGTTGGGCCAACACTTGCTCACGAGGGACCGTTGGGCCAATCCTTGGTTACTAGTGTCCGTTTGGCCAACAACGTTGTGCCAACACTTAGTCACGAGGTACCGTTGGACCAACCCTTGGTCACCAGGGTCTGTTTGGCCAACACTTGGTCACGAGGGAACGTTGCGCCAACAGTTGATCACGAGGGACCGTTTGGGCCAACACTTGGTCACAAGGGACTGTTGGCCCAACCCTTGGTCATGCGGGTCCGTTGGGCCAACCCTTGGTCATGCAGGTCCGTTGGGCCAACCCTTGGTCACGAGGGTCTGTTTGGCCAACCCTTGGTCACGAGGGACCGTTGGGCCATCACTTGATCACGAGGGTCCATTGGGCCATCGCATGGTTTCGTGAGAGCACTCGTGCTAGCGCAACTATGTGAGGTGCTCCCATGGAGAGCACTCTCACGAGAGGACTGTGCGGTGCTCCTAGGGAGAATGCTACCTCTCCCTAGACATGCTGATTGGGACAGTTTTAGCCATACCATCCTGCACCCTTATAAATTTGGTCACGAGGGACCGTTGGGCCAACCCTTGGTCACAATGCTCCGTTTGGCCAACACTTTGTCACGAGGGACCGTCGGGTCAACGCTTCGTCATGAGGGTCTGTTTGGCCAACACTTGGTCATGAGGGTCCATTGGGCCAACCCTTGGTCACGATGGTCTGTTGGGCAAACACGTGGTCACAAGTGACTGTTGGTTCAATGCTTGGTCACGAGGGACCGTTGGGGAAAACCTTGGTCACGAGGGACCATTCCGCCAAAACTTGGTCTCGTGTAAGCGCAGCTATGTGAGGTGCTCCCAGGGAGAATGCAACCTCTCCCCATATATGTTGATTGGGCCAGTTTCGGCCATACCATCCTGCACCCTTATAAATTTGGTCACGAGGGATCGCTGGTTCAACGCTTGATCAGGAGGGACCGTTTGGCCAACACTTGGTCACGAGGGACCGTTGGGCTAGCAGTTGGTCACGAGGAACCATTTGGACAATAGTTGGTCATGAGGGTCCGTTGGGCCAACCCTTGGTCACGATGGTCTGTTGGGCCAACACTTGGTCACGAGGGACCGTTGGTTCAACGCTTGGTCACGAGCGACCGCTGGTTAACGCTTAGTCATGAAGGACCGTTTGGCCAACTCTTCGTCACGAGTGACTGGTTGGCCAACTCTTGGTCACAAGGGTCCGTTGGGACATCACTTGGTCTCGTGCGAGTGCAGCTATGTGAGGTGCTCCCACGAAGAGCACTCTCGCAAGAGCACCGTGCGGTTCTCCCCATATATGTTGATTGGGCCAGTTTCAGCCATACCATCCTGCACCCTTATAAATGTGGTCACAAGGGACCGTTGGGCCAAAAGTTGGTCATGAGGGACCGTTGGGCCAACAGTTGGTCACGAGGGACCGTTGGGCCAACA
>MNCI01001884.1:354335-373954 GCA_015680685.1 Gnetum montanum
ACTTGGTCTCGCATCGCACCAAAGGAGAAGGGCTGGGAGGGGGCCAACGTACCTCGTGTGCGCTCAACGAAGGGAATGCATAGACCACCACCACCATCCATCACTCCGTCCAGGTAGAAGCTAGAAAACATGATCGATGGCATCTTTTCAGGTGACCGCACCTCGGGAGACACGGACGACCACATCCGCTGCCCCCTCGCACGGGGCGAAGAGGGCACGTCCTAGGATCTTTCATCACACCCAGCCAGATGTGCCCTCAACCTAGGCCTCGGGCGCAACTTGCGTTGAAAGATTCGATGATTCATGGGATTCTACAATTCACACAAAGTATCACATTTCGCTACATTCTTCATTGAAACAAGAGCCGAGATATCCATTGTCGAGAGTCGTGGTTGGGGTCACCAACCCCGGTTGAACGCCGCGACGGACGTTCGTCGCATCCTTGGTGCCACTCGCACCCTTGCATTGGGGAAAGAGAAGCAGGTGCCACCTGAGGGATGTGACCTAGCGTCGACGTCTGGACAAGGGTGGTGCCGACCACCCTGCCAATGAGGACCCTGCTATGCAACCCATGGGTGCGCGGGACGACAACGCGCGAAGCACCAGCACCGCAGCTGTTCGGCTCAATGCCCCCCGCATTTGCCCGAAGCGACGATGTACCCTACAACCCACAGGCTGAGGGTAGCCGTTCGCCTAGAACACGTGCGACGGGAGAAGAGAGCTGCACCCAACCATCGCGTCTTATCCCCTCCCTCCTGCGGAACCGGATGGCCTGGGGAAGAAAAAAGTGACCCTCGTATGTCCCCCTCGCGTCTAGCCTTTGTATTTTAAAAGCTGTTTGACCGCGAACGTAGAGCTCCGTGACTCTCTCTCACCAAGGCGTACTTGCTCCCTTCGTGGCTCGCCTATCCTCAATGGACGACGACGACACGTCCTCCATCGGGAGGGAACGTAAGCCCACTCTGGATCAATGCCTTGAAGCCTGCTTGGGCGATGGATTGCCCTTCGGGCCATCGATCCGTCGAACGTGCGAGGCGTAATTCAGACGCAACATCTTGTGCCCCTGCCAAGCGCACGCTCTCCCCACAAAGTCCCGTCCTGATGAAGGGCGTACCTCCACGTAGCTAGTTAGCAGGCTAAGGTCTCGTTCGTTAACGGAATTAACCAGACAAATCACTCCACCAACTAAGAACGGCCATGCACCACCACCCATAGAATCAAGAAAGAGCTCTCAATCTATCAATCCTTACTATGTCTGGACTTGGTAATTTTTCCTATGTTGAGTCAAATTAAGCCACAGGATCCACTCCTGGTGGTGCCCTTCAGTCAATTCCTTTAAGTTTTAGCCTTGCGACCATACTCCCCCCGGAACCCAAACACTCTGATTTCTCGGAAGGTGCCGAAGGAGTCCTAAGAGCAACATCCGCCGATCCCTGGTCGGCATCGTTTATGGTTGAGAATAGGATGGTATCTGATCATCTTTGAGCCCCAAAATTTCATTCTTGATTAATGAAAACATCCTTGACAAATGCTTTCACACTAGTTCATCTTTCATAAATCCAATAATTTCACCTCTGACAATGAAATACGAATGCCCCCGACAGTCCCTATTAATCATTACTTCCATCCCGAAGGCCAACACAACAGGATCGAAATCCTATCGCGTTATTCCATGCTAATGTATTCACAGCATAGGCTTGCTTTGAGCACTCTAGTTTTTTCAAAGTAACAGCGTCGGAGCCGCGACCCAGCCAATTAAGGCCAGCACCATGTCGCTGACAGAAGGAACGGAGCGGTCGATGCACATCGCATCGGCGGACCAAACGCCCCATCCCAAGATCCAACTATGAGCTTTTTAACTGCAACTTAAATATATGCTATTGGAGCTGGAATTACCATAGCTACTGGCACCAGACTTGCCCTCCAATGTATTCTCGTTAAGGACTTTAAATTGTACTCATTCCAATTACCAGACTCGATGGGCCTGGTATTGTTATTTATTGTCACTACCTCCCCATGTCAGGATTGGGTAATTTGCGCGCCTACTACCTTCCTTGGATGTGGTAGCCGTTTCTTAGGCTCCCTCTCTAGAATCGAACCCTAATTCCCCGTCACCCATCACAAGCATGGTAGGCCTCTATCCTACCATCGAAAGTTAATAGGGCAGAAATTTGAATGAAGCGTCGCCAGCACAAGGGCCGTGCAATCCATCCAGTTACCATGATTCACCGAGCAAACAAGCAAGCTCGCATCGGCCTTTTATCTAATAAATGCATCCCTTTCGAGAGTCGGGATTTGCTGCATGTATTAGCTCTAGAATCACTATGGTTATCTGAGTAGTAAGATACCATCAAAGAAACTATAACTGAAATAATGAGCCATCCTCAGTTTCACCGTTTGAAGTAAGTTCATACTTAGACATGCATGGCTTAATCTTTGAGACAAGCATATGACTACTGGCAGGATCAACCAGGTAACGCCATCTGCACCAGTTCAGTGGACACTATCATCCTTCCTTACTCGAAAGGCACGACAGACCCTCCATGCACCGATTTCGCACAGCATCTTTCGCGGGCACCATTCCCCGGTTTATGCCCAGGAAACGCGGCACCGCAACAGGCGACAAACGCAGCCTCGCTCTCGACCATGGACGTGCAAGTGCCGAGGGCATCGCACAAGCACACAGCTTACTGCCTGCACCGTCCAACATTCACGCAAATGCCCAACATCGAGGTACGCCTACGGGTTTTGCAATCCCCTCGATACGATTACCGAACCCGAGACCGCTACCTCAAAAATGCTTTTCCATGAGAACAAAGTTCCACGCAGGAAGCAGCACACGCCGCACCCACAGAGGCCACCTTAGGGGCCACCCACTGAAGAACAAGCCACGCGTATGTGCATGAAGGACAACAGAACCTCAGTCCTCCTACTACTCCGGCACGTGCACATGAACTCGCATCTACCACCCACACGCTACTGAGCGGTTCGATCCGTGTACAGGAAGAGAAAACATGCACCCGATGCTTACCCATTGGGGTGTCGACATGCTCTGCTACCTCAACCACACAAACCTGACGTAGCCGTTTGCACGTACTCAACCACTACCACATCAAGGAAAATGGGAGATGCATCCCAGAATCGCAAACCCAACTATGACCCGACGCCGACGGCATCGTTCGCATCACAACGCAAGCCTATGATGGGGTCATTCAGTCTCATAAAACCATCAGTGCCGGCTCCGATCTCGCAACTCTACAGAAATGAATTTCAGGGTTAACCGAATTCCCCGTCACATGATCGAGCAACAGAAAAATCCTTCGTGAAACACTGAAACACAGCGTGCCATAGCAGAGATAAGGGATTTTCGAGACATGGGCCTCAAACATCCCTCCGACTGCTTCTCCTAACCCTTAAACAACTTACGACCGTGTTTGAGCGTGTGCTCAAACTTCGCAAGCAATTCCAAGGGAAGGCGCTACCTGTGTCCTTGAGACCACAAAAGGCTCTTTTCGTTGTGCTAAGACCTCGAGACAGTCACCCGAATCAATAGAGTCCTCAAACCGAAACCAACAATGAGGCACCCTCAAGTGCATTGAGAACAAGACAGAATGGGTCCCTCATCATTTCTTGACTCATCCAGGTGAACTCCCCACTACCACCCATGCGCTACTAGGCAATCGAATCGGTGAACAGGCAGAGACGACATGCGCTCGACGCTACCCCGTGGGGACGCCCAAACGCTCTACCTCCTCCACCACACCAAATCAACGCTACCGTTTGCACGAAATCATTCGACATCGTTTCCGCATGGGATCGTTCAATCCCGTAAAGCAATCAGTGCTGGCTCCGATCTTGCAACTCTACAGAAACGAATTTTAGGGTTAACCGAATTCCCCGTCACATGACCGAGCAACAGAAAACTCCTTCGTGAAACACAAAAACACAGTGTGCCACAGCCAAGACAAGGGATTTTGGAGACATGGGCCTCCAACATCCCTCCGACTGCTTCTCCTAACCCTTAAACAACTTACGACCGTGTTCGAGCATGCGCTCAAACTTCGCAAGCTACTCCAAGGGAAGGCGCTACCTGTGTCCTTATGTCCACAAAGGCTCTTTTCATTGTGCTACGACCTCGAGACGGTCACCCAAATCAATAGAGTCCTCAAACCGAAACCAACAATGAGGCACCCTCAAGTGCATTGAGAACAAGAGAGAACGAGTCCCTCGTCGTATCTCGACTCGTCCAGGTGAACTCCCCACTACCACCCGTGTGCTACTAGGCAATCGAATCGGTGAACAGGCAGAGACAACATGCACTTGATGCTACCCCGTGGGGGTGCCCAAACGCTCTACCTCCTCCACTGGACCGAATCAACGCTACCGTTTGCACGAAGTCATTCGACATTGTTTCCACATGGGATCGTTCAATCCCGTAAAGTCATCAGTGCCGGCTCCGATCTCGCAACTCTACAGAAATGAATCTTGGGGTTAACCGAATTCCCCGTCATGCGACCGAGCAACAGAAAACTCCTTCGTGAAACATAGAAACACAGCGTGCCATAGCCAAGACAAGGGATTTTCAAGACATGAGCCTCAAACATCCCTTCGACTGCTTCTCCTAACCCTTAAACAACTTACGACCGTGTTCGAGCGTGCGCTCAAACTTCACAAGATCCTAAAAGGGAAGGCGCTACCTATGTCCTTGAGTCCACAAAAGGCTCTTTTCATTGTGCTACGACCTCGAGACAGTCACCCGAATCAATGGAGTCCACAAATTGAAACCAACAACGAAGCACCCTCAAGTGCATGAGGAACAAAAGAGAACAGGTCCCTCGTAGTTTCTCGACTTGTCCAAGTGGACTTCCCACTACCACCCATGCACTATTAGGCAATTGAATCGGTGAACAGGCAGAGGCAACATGCGCTCGACGCTACCCCGTGGGTGTGCCCAAACGCTCTACATCCTCCACCGCACCGAATCAATGCTACCATTCGCTCGAAGTCATTCGACATCATTTCCGCATGGGATTGTTCAATCCCGTAAAGCAATCAGTGCCGGCTCCAATCTCGGAACTCTATAGAAACGAATCTCGGAGTTAACCGATTTTCCCGTCACGCGACCGAGCAAAAGAAAACTCCTTCGTGAAACATAGAAACACAGCGTGCCACAGCTAAGACAAGGGATTTTTGAGACATGGGCCTCCAACATCCCTCCGACTGCTTCTCCTAACCCTTAAACAACTTACGACCATGTTCAAGCGTGTGCTCAAAGTTCGCAAGCTACTCCAAGGGAAGGTGCTACCTGTGTCCTTGAGTCCACAAAAGGCTCTTTTCATTGTGCTATGACCTCGAGACGGTCACCCGAATCAATAGAGTCCTCAAACCGAAACCAACAACGAGGCATCCTCAAGTGCATTGAGAACAAGAGAGAACGGGTCCCTCGTCGTTTCTCGACTCATCCAGGTGAACTCCCCACTACCACCCTTGCGCTACTAGACAATCAAATCGGTGAACAGGCAGAGACGACATGCGCTCAACGCTACCCCGTGGGGATGCCCAAATGCTCTACATCCTCCACCACACGGCATCAACGCTATCATTCGCACGAACTCATTCGACATCGTTTTCGCATGGGATCGTTCAATCCCGTAAAGCCATCAGTGCCGGCTCCGATCTCGCAAGTCTACAAAAACAAATTTCGGGGTTAACCGAATTCCCCATCACGCGATCGAGCAACAGAAAACTCCTTCGTGAAACACAAAAATACAGCGTGCCGCAGCCAAGACAAGGGATTTTCGAGACATGGGCCTCAAAAATCCCTTCGATTGCTTCTCCTAACCCTTAAACAACTTACGACCGTGTTCGAGCGTGTGCTCAAACTTCGCAAGCTACTCCAAGGGAAGGCGCTACCTGTGTCCTTGAGTCCACAAAAGGCTCTTTTCATTGTGCTATGACCTCGAGACGGTCACCTGAATCAATAGAGTCCTCAAAACCAAAACCAACAACGAGGCATCCTCAAGTGCATTGAGAACAAGCGAGAACGGATCACTCGTCATTTCTCGACTCGTCTAGGTAAACTCCCCACTACCACCCATGCGCTACTAGACAATCGAATCGGTGAACAGGCAGAGACGACATGTGCTCGACGCTACCCCGTGGGGGCACCCAAACGCTCTACCTCCTCCACCACACAGAATCAACGCTACCATTCGCACGAAGTCATTCGACATCGTATCCGCATGGGATTGTTCAATCCCGTAAAGCCATCAGTGCCGGCTCCAATCTCGCAACTCTACAGAAACGAATTTCTAGGTTAACCGAATTACTCGTCACGCAACCAAGCAACAGAAAACTCCTTCGTGAAACACAGAAACACAGTGTGCCACAGCCAAGACAAGGGATTTTCGAGACATGGGCCTCTAACATCCCTCCGACTGCTTCTCCTAACCCTTAAACAACTTACGACCGTGTTCGAGTGTGCCCTCAAACTTCGCAAGCTACTCCAAGGGAAGGCGCTACCTGTGTCCTTGAGTCCACAAAAGGCTCTTTTCGTTGTGCTACAACCTCGAGACGGTCACCCAAATCAATAGAGTCCTCAAACCAAAACCAACAACGAGGCACCCTCAAGTGCATTGAGAACAAGAGAGAACGGGTCCCTCGTCGTTTCTCGACTTGTCCAGGTGAACTCCCCACTACCACCCATGTGCTACTAGGCAATCGAATCAGTGAACAGGCAAAGATGCCATGCGCTCAACACTACCCCGTGGGGGCGCCCAAACGCTCTACCTCCTCCACTGCACCGAATCAACGCTACCATTTGCACGAAGTCATTCCACATCGTTTCCGCATGGGATCATTCAATCTCGTAAAGCCATCAGTGCCGGCTCCGATCTCACAACTCTACAGAAACGAATTTTGGGATTAACCGAATTCCCCATCACGCGACCGAGCAATAGAAAACTCCTTCTTGAAACACAGAAACACAGTGTACCGTAGCCAAGACAAGGGATTTTGGAGACATGGGCCTCAAACATCCCTCCGACTGCTTCTCCTAACCCTTAAACAACTTACGACTGTGTTCAAGCATGTGCTCAAACTTCGCAAGCTCCTCCAAGGGAAGGCGCTCCCTGTGTCCTTGAGTCCACAAAAGGCTCTTTTCGTTGTGCTATGACCTCGAGACGGTCACCCGAATCAATAGAGTCCTCAAAATCGAAACCAACAATGAGGCACCCTCAAGTGCATTGAGAACAAGAGAGAACGGGTCCCTTGTCATTTCTCGACTCGTCCAGGTGAACTCCCCACTACCACCCATGTGCTACTAGGCAATCGAATCAGTGAACAGGTAGAGACGACATGCGCTTGATGCTACCCTGTGGGGGCACCCAAACGCTCTACCTCCTCCACTGCACTGAATCAATGCTACCGTTCGCACAAAGTCATTCGATATCGTTTCCGCATGGGATCGTTCAATCCCGTAAAGCCATCAATGCCAGCTAATTTGGATGTGCTACAACCACGAAATAGTCACCCGAATCAAATTGTAAACGAGGACACCACCTTCTCCGGGGTTATCCTTCTTCCCAACAAGCCTTGCAAGTTACCCACATGAACAACCAGGCCTCGATATTGTGGGCAGGGCAAAACATCCCTAGGGGGAGAAACCCACGTATCACTTTTTCACTCCAACCTCTCGTCAACTCTACGTCCCCCTATATATGTTGATTGGGCCAGTTTCTGCCATACTGTCCCGCACCCTTATAAATTTGGTCACCAAGGACCAATTCAATGAGAGCGCTCTCACCTCCAATCCAAGCGTTCTCAATGACGGCACTCTCAAGAAGAACACTCTCGCATGCATAATGCAAGCGTGCTCCCATGGACAATGCCATCACAGAGGGAGCTCTCTGGGAGAATGCTTTCAAAGAGACCGCTCTTAGGAAGAACGCTCTCAGCAAAGGCGATTTAAATGAGGGAACCCTTCGATAGAATGATCTCAACGAGGGCACTCTAGACAGAATGCTCTGGGAGAGGGCACTCAAAGAGAACACTCCTCAAATGGTTGCTCTTGCAAAGGGCTCTCAGAAGAAAGAACGCTCTCAAGGAAGGCATCCTCAGCCACACCGCTCTCAACGAGAACGCTGTAATGGAGGACGCTTTTCAAGAGAATGCTCCCAACCACGACGCTCTTAAGGAGAACACTATCATGTGCGTAACACAAGATGCTCTCAGGTCGAACGCTCTGAGGATGCTCGCTCTCGAAGAGGGCACCTTCTAGAAAAGAGCTCTCCACGAAGGCGCTCTCGAGAAGAACACTCTCACGTGCTTGGCACAAGATAATCGGAGAAGGCGTCCTCAGGAAGAACATTCTCACAGAGGCCACTCTTAGGGAAAAACGCTCTTGTGAAGGGCGCACTCTAAAAGAAGGCACTCTTTGACAGAATGATCTCAAAGAAAACGCTCTTCCGAAGGCCCCTCTAATGAAGGGCACTCCTAAGAAGAATGCTCTCATTTAGGGTGATCTCATGGATCCTGCTCCCAAGGAAGGCATTCTAATGGAGGCCACTCTCCAAGGGAACGCTCTCAACAAAGACGCTCTCAGGGAGAACACTCTCACGTGCGCAACGCAAGGTGCTCTAGAGGAGATCTCTCTGAGGGAGAGACCTCTCAAGCAGAATGCTCTTGGGAAGGGCGATCTCACATAGAACACTCTTAAAGAGAATGCTCTCAAGGAGGGTGTTCTAATCGAGGTAGCTCTCCAAGAGAATAATCTCAACAAGGGTGCTCTCCAAGAGAACACTCTTGCGTGCGTAACGCAAAGTGCTCCCTTTGATGGAGACCGCTCTCCAAGAGGGAGCTCTCAAAGAGGGCGCTCCAGGAACAATGCTCTAGGGCAACCAACCCCATGGAACATGCCCGCAATGCTGTAAACCTTTCATCTCAAATCGTAAATAAGGACACTGCCTTCTACGGGGCTCGTGGGTCACGAACATGAACAACGAGGCTGCGATATCGTGGGCAGGGCAAGGCTTCCCTGGGGGAGAGACCCATGTATTGCTCTATATCACTCCCACCGCTCATCAACTCTACCACCCCCTATATATGTTGATTGGGCCAGTTTCAGCCATACCATCCCGCACCCTTCTAAATTTGGTCACAACGCAGCAACTGAAGGAGAGTGCTCTCCCTGAGAGCACTCTCAAGAAGAATGCTCTCGGAAGGGCTGCTCTAAGCATGGGCGCTCTCACCTAGAACGTTCTTAAGGAGACCCTTCCCGACAACGCCATCCTGAACGAGACCGCTCTCGGGAAGGGCACTCTTATTAACAGTGCTCTTAATGAGGACGCTCTCGAGGAGAACACTCACACGAGAGCGCACAATGCTCTCATGAAAAACACTCTCGCGGATGCCACTCTAATAGAGGCCGATCTCAAGGAGAACGCTCTCACAGAGAGCACTCTTCGATAGAATGCTCTCAACGAGGGTGCTCCATGGAGAACGCTGATGACGAGGACCCTCCCTAGGAGGATATGCTCCTCGAAAGGCCACTCTCAAGGAGAACCCTCTCGGGGAGGGCGATCTCATGTAGAATGCTCTAAAGGAGGGCATCCCCAATAAGACCGATCTCAAGGACGACATTCTAATACAAAGGTAGCTCAACAAAGGTGCTCTCAAGGAGAACACTCTCACGTGCATAACGCAAAGTGCTCTCAGGGAGAATGCTCAAAGGGAGACCACTCTTTGGGAGGTCACCCTCCAAGACAAAGCTCTCCACGAGAGTGCCCTCCTAGAGAACACTATAACATAGTGCAACGCGCTCTCGAGAAAGACGCTCTCAAGGAGATCGCTCTTCGAGATGCCACTCTTACATAGAAAGCTCTCCATGAGAACGCTCTCAAGGATGGCACTCTCGGGGAGGTCGATCTCATGAAGAACATTCTTAATAAAGACACTCTTGAGTAGGGTGTCCTCTAGGAGGCCAATCTCAACGACGACATTCTCAGGAAGGGCACTCTTACGAAGGGCATTCTCCAAAAGAACGTGCTCAACGAGGGCGCTCTTGAGGTGAACACTCTCACGTGCATAATGCAAGGTGCTCTCATGGACAATGCTTTCATCGAATCCACTCTCAAGGAGAATGCTCTTGCAATGGCTGCTCTACTGGAGGCCACCCTCAAGGAGGGCGCTCTTCAACAAAACGTTCTCGATGACGGCGCTGCACGGAGAACGCTCAAATGGAAGGCCGCTTTAGTAGGGCGCTCTCCAAGAGAATGCTCTCACTCTCAGGGAAGGCGATCTCACGTACAATGCTGTCAAGGAGGACGTCTTTCTGGGAGGCCATCCTTCAAGAGTGAGCTCTCAACGAGGGCACTCTCCAGGAGAACACTCTCACGCAACTAACGCTAAGCGCTCTCGGGGAAGGTGCTCTCGAGGAGAACACTATTCAAAAAGTAGCTCTAATGGAGCGTGCTCCTAGAGAGGCTACTACCACTGAGAATGTTCTTAGGGAGGACACCTCTCCAGAAGGGCGTCCTCAACGACACCGTTCTCAGGGAGGGCACTCTCTGATCTAGGCGTTTTCAATGATGACACTCTCAAGGTGAACACTCTCACGTGCATAACGCAAGGTGATCCCATGGACAACGCCATCATGGAGGAAGCTGTCAAGGAGAACACTTTCACAGAGACCGCTCTTAGGAAGAATGATCTCAGCAAAGGTGATCTAAATGAGGGCACCCTTCGATAGAATAATCTCGACGAGGGCACTCTATGAAGAACGATCTGGGAGAGGGCACCCTCAAAGAGAACACTTGTCAGATGGTCGCTCTATCAGAGGGTGCTCTAAAGAAGAACGCTCTCAAGGAGGGCATCCTCAGCCAGACCGATCTCAATGAGGACGCTATAATGGAGGATGCTCTCCAAGAGAACGCTCCCAACAATAGCGATCTTGGGGCGAACACTATCATGTGTGTAACACAAGGTGATCTCAGGTCGAACGCTCTTAGGGTTCTTCCACTAACGAAGACCGTTCTCTAAGAGGGCACCTTCTGAGAAAGAGCTCTCAACAAGGGTGCTCTCAAGAAGAATGCTCTCATGGGCATAGCACAAGATAATCGGAGAACGTGTCCTCAGGAAGAACGTTCTTACAGAGGCCGCACTCAGGGAAAACGCTCTCGTGAAGGGCGCACTCTAAATGAAGGCACTCTTCGACAAAACGATCTCAACGAGGGCACTCTTTAAGAGAACGCTCTCAAAGAGAACGCTCTTCCGAAGGCCCCTCTAATGAAGGGCACTCCTAAAAACAATGCTCTCATCGAGGGCGATCTCACGGAGCCTACTCTCAAGAAAGGCATTCTAATGGAGGCCACTCTCCAGGAGAACGCTCTCAACAAAGGCGCTCTCAGGGAGAACACTCTCACGTGCGCAACGCAAGGTGCTCTAGAGGAGAATGCTCTGAGAGAGGTCACTCTAAGGGAGAGAGCTCTCATGGAGAATGCTCTTGAGGAGGGTGATCTCACGTAGAACGCTCTTAAAGAGGGACTCTCTCAACGAGGGCGTCCCCAGCGAAACCGATCTCAATGACGGTGTTCTAATGGAGGTAGCTCTCCAAGAGAACAATCTCAACAAGGGTGCTCTCTAGGAGAACTCTCTCATGTGCATAACGCAAAGTGCACTAAGGGAGGTCCCTTTGAGGGAGAGCACTCACCTAGAGGGAGCTCTCAATGAGGGTGCTCCAAGAAGAACGCTCCAGGGCAACCAACCCCACGGAACATGCCCACAATGCTACAAGCCTTTTATCTCAAATCGTAAACGAGGACACCGCCTTCTCTGGGGCTATCCTTCTTCGCAAACAAGGCTCACGGGTCACGAACATGAACAACGAGGCCGCGATATCGTGGGCAGGGCAAGGCTTCCCTGGGGGAAGAAACCCACGTATCGCTCTATATCACTCCGACCGCTCGTCAACTCTACCTCCCCCTATATATGTTGATTGGGCTAGTTTCAGCCATACCGTCCTGCACCCTTATAAATTTGATCACGAAGGACCAGCTCAAGGAGAGCGCTCTCACATGCATGGCACAAGGCGCTCTCTAGGAGGGCATTCTCATTGAGAACGCTCTCCGAAAGGTCACTCTAATAGAGGGCGCTCTCACGGAGGGCATTCTCAGGGAGGGTGCTCTTCCAAAGAACACTCTGAACGATGACGCTCTCGAGGAGAACATTCAAACAAGGGCGCAAGGTGCTCTCAAGGAAAACGCTCTTGTGGAGGCTACTCTGATGGAGGTAGCTCTCAGGGAGAATGCTCTCAGGGAGAATGCTCTCAGGGAGGGCACTCTTCGACACAGTGCTCTCAACCAGGGTGTTACAGGGAGAACACTCCCAACGAGGGCCCTCTCAAGGAGAAAGCTCTTCAACAAAATGCTCTCAACAAGGGCGCTCCAAGGAGAACGCTTCCAATGAGGGCACTATCAGAGAGACCGCTCTTAAGGAGGGAATTCTCCAAGGAGACAACTCTCAACGAGGGTGCTCCAGGGAGAACGCTCCCGATGAAGGCGTCCTCAGTGAGATTGCTCTCAAGGAGGGCGTTCTCAGTGAGGGCACTCTTAGGAAGACCGCTCCCAAGGAGACTGCTCCAGATGAGGGCGCTCCAGGGAGAATGCTCCAAATGAGGGCATCCTCAGTGAGATTGCTCTCAAGGAGGGCATTCTCAGGGAGGGCGCACTTAGGAAGATCGCTCCCAAGGAGACTACTCCCAATGAGGGCGCTCAAGGGAGAACGTTCACGATGAAGGCGTCCTCAGCGAGATCACTCTCAAGAATGGTGTTCTCAAGGAGGGCACTCTTACGAAGATCTCTCTCAAGGAGACCACTCCCCATAAGCGTGCTCTTAGGGAGACCGCTCTCAATGAGGGTGCAACAAGGAGAACGCTACCGATGAGGACGTCCTCAGGGAGACCGCTCTCAAGGAGGGCGTTCTCAGGGAGGGTGCTCTTAGGAAGGGCGCTCTACGAAAGAACACTCTCAAGGTGAAAAATCTCACGTGTGTAACGTAAGGTGCTCTCATGGAGAACGCTCTCATGGAGGCCACTCTAACAGAGGATGCTCTCCAATAGAACGCTCTTGGGGAGGGCGCTCTCGAGGAGAACATTCACAGCAGGGCGCAAGGTGCTCTCAAGGAAAACGCTCTTGTGGAGGCTGCTCTAACTGAGGTAGCTCTCAGGAAGAACGCTCTCAGGGAGGGCAGTCTTTGACAGAATGCTCTCAACCAGGGTGTTACAGGGAGAACACTCCCAGCGAGGGCCCTCTCAAGGAGAAAGCTCTTCAGAAGGCCACTCTAACGGAGGGTTCTCTCAACGAGAATGCTCTCGGGGAGGGTGCCCCTAGCAAGACCGATCTCAAGAAGGGTGCTCTCCAAGAGAATGCTCTCAACAAGTATGCTCTCGAGAAGAACACTCTCAGGTGCACAACGTAAGGTGCTCTCAAGGAGGTTGCTCTAGGGGAGGGCACCCTTCGAAAAGGAGCTCTCAACGAAGGCGCTCTCCAGGAGAACAATCTCACGTGCATAGCCCAAGGCACTCTTTAGGAGAACGCTCTCTGAAAGGCCACTCTCACGGAGAATGTTCTTTAGGAGATGCTCTCGACCAAGCATTGGCCGAATGGACCTTCCTGACCAAATTTATAAGGGTGCAGGATGGTATGGCTAAAATTGGCCTAATCAAAATATATAGGGAGAGATAGTGTTCTCCCCGGGAGCGCACTCTTAAGAAGGACGCTCTCTAGGAGAGCGTTCTCATGGAGGGCACTCTCTAGGAGAGCGTTCTCATGGAAGGCACTCCAACAGAGAGCGTGCTCATGTTGAGCATGCTCCAAGGAGGGTGCTCTCACGGACAACACTCTCAAGGAGGTCATTCTTGGGGAGAACGCTTTCAGGGAGGCCACTCCCAGGAAGAGCGCTCTATAACAGAATGCTCTTAATGAGGGCTCTCTCATTGAGAACAGTCTCAAATGAGCAATGCAAGGCTCTCTGATGGAGGATACTCCTTGAGAGAACACCATCACGTGCGCAGCAAGAAGCACTCCCATGGACAGTGCTCTCGCAAGCGCTGCATGGGGTGCTCTCATGAGAGCACGCTCTTGCCAGCGTAGCTATGCGAGGCGCTCTTGTGAGAGAGCTCTCGCGAGAGCATCGTGCGATGCTCCCAGGAAGAATGCTACCTCTCCCTATATATGTTGATTGGGCCAGTTTTAGCCATACCGTCCCACACCCTTATAAATTTGGTCACGAAGAGCACGTTCTCAAAAAGAGCATTCTTAGAGAGAGAGCACCAAGTAAGGGTGTCCTCAAGGAAAATGCTCTCGTAGAGAGCGCTCTCAGTGAGAACACTCTCAGGGAGGGCACTCTCAACGAGAACGCTCTAACAAAGGTTGCTCTCCATGAGAATGCTCTCAAGGAGCGTGCTCTCGAGGAGAACATTCTCACGTGTGTAACGCAAGGCACTCCCAAAGAGGGTGCACTCAGCGAGAACGCTCTCAGGAACACCCCTCTAACTGAGGGTGCTCTTTGAGAGAACGCTCTCAAGGAGAACACTCTCATGAGCATAGCAAAAGGTGCTCTTAGGGAGGGTGATCTCAAGGAGAATGCTCTCAGGGAGGCTACTCTAACAGAGGGTGCTCTCACAGAAAATGATCTCGCAAAGGGCAGTCTTAAGGAGGACGCTATTGGAGAGGGCGTCCTCAGTGAGCCCGTTCTTAGGGAGGGCACTCTCATGGAGGGTGCGCTCCGAGAGAACGCTCTCAATGAGGGCGCTCTCCAAGAGACCACTCTCACATGCATAGCGCAAGGTGTACTCAGGGAGAACGCTCCCATGGAGGGAGCTCTCTGGGAGGGTGCTCTAACTGAGGATGATCTCCAAGACAATGCTCTCGAGGAGAACACTCTCATGTGCGTAGGGCAAGGCATTCTCAGGGAGAATGCTTGGAGGAAGGCCACTCTCCAGGAAGGCACTCTCAACGAGAACACTCTCACATGTGTTGCGCAAGGTGCTCTCATGAAGGGTGCTCTCAAGGAGAACGCTTTCCAAAAAGTTTCTCTAACGAAGGGTGCTCTCAAGGAGAACGCTCTCACAGAGCACACTCTTGAGGGCATCCTTAGGGAGACCCTTCTCTCAAAGGGCACTCTTAGGAAGCGCACGCTCTGAGAGAACGCTCTCAATGAAGGCACTCTCAAGGAGAACACTCCCAGATGCGTAGCACAAGGCACTATCAGGGAAAATGCTATGAGGGAGGCCGCTCTCAGGGAGAGTGCTCTCTAGGAGCACACCCTCTAAGATGGTGCTCTCAATGAGAACACTCTCATGTGTGTAGTAGAAGGTGCTCTCGGGGAGGGCGCTCTCAAGGAGAATGTTCTCATGGAGCACACTCTTAAGGAGGATGCTCTCAAGGAGGGCATCCTCAAGGAGACCGTTCTCAAGGAGGGCACTCTCCAAGAGAACGCTCTCAATGAGGGCACTTTCGAGGAGAACACTCTCACGTGCGTAGCACAAGGCGCTCTCAAGGAGGGCGCTCCAAAGGAGAATGCTCCCACGTGTGTAGTGTAAGGTGCTCTCGGGGAGAACGCTGTCAACGAGAACGCTCTCCATGGAGTGCACTCCAACAGAGAGTGTGCTCACATTCAGCATGCTCAGGGAGGGCGCTCTCATGGAGAATTCTCTCAAGGAGGGCATTCTCGAGGAGAATGCTTTCAGGGAGGCCACTCCAAGGAAGAGCACTGTCCAACAGAATGCTCTCAACGAGGGCTGTCTCATTGAGAATGCTCTCAAATGCGTAACGCAAGGCTCTCTCAGGGAGGATACTCCAAGAGAGAACACCATCATGTGCGCAGCAAGAGGCACTCCCATAGAGAGTGCTCTCACAAGTGCTGCATGAGGCACTCTTGTGAGAGCACGCTCTTGCTAGCACAGCTATGTGAGGCGCTCTTGTGAGAGCACTCTCGCGAGAGCACCATGCGATGCTCCCAGGAAGAACGCTACCTCTCCCCATATATGCTTATTGGGTCAGTTTCATCCATACCATCTTGCATCCTTATAAATTTCGTCACGAAGACCACGTTCTCAAAAAGAGTGTCCTCAAAGAGAGAGCACCAAGTAAAGGCGTCCTCAAAGAAAACGCTCTCGTAGAGGGCGCTCTCAGCGAGAACGCTCTCGAGGAGGGTGTTCTCAGCCAGAACTCTCTCGAGGAGGGCGCTCTCCATGAGAATTCTCTCAACGAGCGTGCTCTTGAGGAGAACATTCTCACGTGCGTAATGCAAGGTGCTCTCAGAGAGGGTGCACTCAGTGAGAACGCTCTCAAGAACACCGCTCTAGCAGAGGGTGCTCTTCGAGAGAACGCTATCAACAAGGGCGCTCTCGAGAAGAACACTCTCATGAGCGTAACACAAGGAGAACGCTCTTAGGGAGGGTGATCTCAAGGAGAACACTCTCAGGGAGGCTGCTCTAATAGAGGGCAATCTCGTGGAGTGCAATCTTAAGAAGGACGCTATTGGATAGGGCATCCTCAGCGAGCCCGTTCTCAGGGAGGGCACGCTCCGAGAGAATGCTCTCAACGAGGGTGTTCTCCAGGAGAACGCTCTCAATGAGGACGCTCTCCAGGAGAATGCTCTCACGTGCGTAGCACAAGGTGTACTCAGGGAGAACGCTCCCACGAAGGGTGCTCTCAACGAGAACACTTTCACGTGCGTACTGGGAAGGCACTCTCAAGGAGAACACTCTCAGGGAGCACTCTCTCGAGGAGGGTGTTCGTTTGGCCAGCACTTGGACTCGTGAGAGCGCTCGTGCCATCGTAGCTAAGCGAGTTGCTCCCATGGAGAGCACTCTCATGAGAGCACTGTACGGTGCTCCTAGGGAGAACTCTACCTCTCCCCATATATGTTGATTAGGCCATTTTTAGCCATACCATCCTGCACCCTTATAAACTTGGTCATGAGGGACCATTTGGTGAACACTTGGTCACGAGGGATCGTTGGGCCAACAGTTGGTCACGAGGGACCGGTTGGTGAACACTTGGTCATGAGGGACTGTTGGTTCAATGCTTGGTCACGAGGGTCCGTTGGGGCAACCCTTGGTCATGAGGGACCATTTGGCAAACACTTGGTCACGAGGGACTGTTGGGGCAACCCTTGGTCACGAGGGATAATTTGGTGAACACTTGGTCATGAGGGACTGTTGGTTCAATGCTTGGTAACGAGGGTCCGTTGGGCCAACACTTGGTCACGAGGGACCGTTTGGCCAACACTTGGTCACGAGGGACCGGTTGGTGAACACTTGGTCACGAGGGACCGTTGGGCCAACACTTGGTCACGAGGGACCATTGGTTCAATGCTTGGTCACGAGGGTCCGTTGGGCCAACACTTGGTTACGAGGGTCCGTTGGGCCATCACTTGGTCATGTGAAAGTGCTCGTGCCAGCGCAGCTATGCAAGGTGCTCCAAGGGAGAACGCTACCTCTCCCCATATATGCTGATTGGGATAGTTTCTGCCATGCCATCCTGCATCCTTATAAATTTGGTCACGAGGGATTGTTGGGCCAACACTTGGTCACGAGGGTCCGTTGGGGCAACCCTTGGTCATGAGGGACCATTTGGCAAACACTTGGTCACGAGGGACTGTTGGGGCAACCCTTGGTCACGAGGGAGCATTTGGAGAACACTTGGTCACGAGGGATCATTTGGCGAAGACTTGGTCACGAGGGACCATTGGGCCAACCCTTGGTCACGAGGGACCATTTGCCCAACAGTTGGTCATGAGGGATTGTTGGGCCAACAGTTGGTTACGAGGGACTGTTGGGCCAACCCTTGGCCACGAGGGACAGTTTGGTGAACACTTGGTCACGAGGGACTGTTGAGCCAACACTTGGTCATGAGGGACCGTTGGTTCAACGCTTGGTCACGAGGGACCGTTTGGCCAATACTTGGTCACGAGGGACCGTTGTGCCAACACTTGGTCATGAGGGACCGTTGGTTCAACGCTTGGTCACGAGGGACCGTTTGGCCAACACTTGGTCACGAGCGTCCGTTGCGCCAACACTTGGTCACGAGGGATCGTTGGGCCAACAGTTGGTCACGAGGTTCCATTGGGCCATCACTTGGTCACGTGAAAGTGCTCGTGCCAGCGCAGCTATGCAAGATGGTCCCAGGGAGAATGCTACCTCTCCCCATATATGCTGATTGGGCCAGTTTCAGCCATACCATCCTGCACCCTTATAAATTTGGTCACGAGGGATCGTTGGGCCAAGACTTGGTCACGAGGGACCGTTGGGCCAATACTTGGTCACGAGGGACCATTTGGCAAACACTTGGTCACGAGGGACCATTGGGCCAACACTTGGTCATGAGGGACTGTTGGGCCAACCCTTGGTCACGAGGGACCGTTTGGCCAACAATTGGTCACGAGGGACCGTTGGGCCAACACTTGGCCATGAGGGACTGTTGGTTCAGCGCTTGGTCACGAGGGACCGTTTGACCAACACTTGGTCACGAGGGTCTGTTAGGCCATCACTTGGTCTCGTTAGAGTGCTTGTGCCAACGCAACTATGCAAGGTGCTCCCATGGAGAGCACTGTATGGTGCTCCCAACAAGAATGCTACCTCTCCCCATATATGCTGATTGGGCCAGTTTCAGCCATACCATCCTGCACCCTTATAAATTTGGTCACGAGGGATCGTTGGGCCAAGACTTGGTCACGAGGGACCGTTGGGCCAATCCTTGGTTACTAGGGTCTATTTGGCCAACACTTGGTCATGAGGGACCGTTGGGCCAACCCTTGGTCACGAGGGTCCGTTTGGCCAACACTTGGTCATGAGGGAACGTTGTGCCAACACTTGGTCACAAGGGACCGTTGGGCCAACACTTGGTCACGAGGGACCATTGGGCCAATCCTTGGTCACTAGGGTCCGTTTGGCCAACACTTGGTCACAAGGGACCATTGGGCCAACCCTTGGTCATGAGGGACCATTGGGCCAACCCTTGGTCACCAGGGTCCGTTTGGCGAACACTTGGTCACGAGGGAACGTTGTGCCAACACTTGGTCACGAGGGACCGTAGGAACAACCCTTGGTCACGAGGGACCGTTGGAACAACCCTTGGTCACGAGGGACCATTAAGCCAACACTTGGTCACGAGGGACCATTGGGCCAACACTTGGTCACAGGGAACCGTTGGCCCAACCCTTGGTCATGCAGGTCTGTTGGACCAACCGTTGGTCACGAGGGTCCATTTGGCCAACCCTTGGTCACGAGGGACTGTTGGGCCAACACTTGGTCACGAGGGACCGTATGGCCAACCCTTGGTTACGAGGGTCCGTTTGGCCAATAGTTGGTCACGAGGGACCGTTGGGCCATCACTAGGGCACGATGGTCTGTTGGGCCAACACTTGGTCATGAGGGACCATTGGTTCAACGCTTGGTCACGAGGGACCATTTGGCCAACACTTGGTCACGAGGGTCCGTTTGGCCATCACTTGGTCACGAGGGTCCATTGGGCCATCACTTGGTCTCGTGAGAGCGCTTGTGCCAGTGAAGTTATGCGAGGTGCTCCCATGGAGAGCCCTCTCACGAGAGCACCGTG
>MNCI01001884.1:377478-379978 GCA_015680685.1 Gnetum montanum
TTCGGCCAATAGTTGGTCACGAGGGACCGTTGGGCCATTAGTTGGTCTCGTGAGAGCGCTCGTGCCAACGCAGCTATGCAAGGTGCTCCCATGGAGAGCACTCTTGGGAGAGCACCGTGTAGTGCTCCCAGGGAGAATGCTACCTCTCCCCATATATGTCGATTGGGCCAGTTTCAGCCATACCATCCTGCACCCTTATAAATGTGGTCATGAGGGACCGTTGGGCCAACAGTTGGTCACAAGGGACCGTTTGGCCAACACTTGATCACGAGGGTCCATTGGGCAATCACTTGGTCTCGTGAGAGCACTCGTGCCAACGCAGCTATGCGAGGTGCTCCCATGGAGAGCACTCTTGTGAGAGCACCGTGCAGTGCTCCAAGGGAGAACGCTACCTCTCCCCATATATGTTGATTGGGCTAGTTTCAACCATGCCATCCTACACCCTTATAAATGTGGTCACGAGGGATTGCTGGTTCAACGCTTGGTCATGAGGGACCGTTGGGCCAACACTGGGTCACAAGGGATCGTTGGTTCAATGCTTGGTCACGAGGGACCGTTGGGCCAACCCTTGGTCACGAGGGACCGTTTGGACAACAGTTGGTCACGAGGGACCGTTGGGCCAACACTTGGTCACGAGGGTCCGTTGGGCCATCAGTTGGTCTCGTGAGAGCGCTCGTGCCAATGCAGCTATGCGAGGTACTCCTATGGAGAGCACTCTTGGGAGAGCACCATGCAGTGCTCCCAGGGAGAATGCTACCTCTGCCCATATATGCTAATTGGGCCAGTTTCGGCCATACAATCCTGCACCCTTATAAATGTGGTCACGAGGGTCCGTTGGGCGATCACTTGGTCTCGTGAGAGTGCTCGTGCCAGCGCAGCTATGCGAGGTTCTCCCATGGAGAGCACTCTTGCGAGAGCACCGTGCAGTGCTCCCAGGGAGAACGCTACCTCTCCCCATATATGTTGATTGGGCCAGTTTTAGCCATACCATCCTGCACCCTTATAAATTTGGTCATGAGGGACCGTTGGGCCAACACTTGGTCACGAGGGACCGCTGGTTCAACGCTTGGTCATGAGGGACCGTTGGTCCAACACTGGGTCACGAGGGATCGTTGGTTCAACGCTTGGTCACGAGGGACCGTTGGGCCAACCCTTGGTCACGAGGGACCGTTTGGACAATAGTTGGTAACGAGGGACCGTTTGGCCAACACTTGGTCATGAGGCTCCGTTGGGCCAACGCCTGGTCACAAGGGTCCGTTGGGCCATCACTTGGACACAAGGATCCATTGGGCCATCACTTGGTCTCATGAGAGCACTCGTGCCAGCGCAACTATGCGAGGTGCTCCCCATGGAGAGCACTCTCACGAGAGCACCGTGTGGTGCTCCCAGGGAGAACGCTACCTCTCCCCATATATGCTGATTGGGCCTGTTTCAGCCATACCATCCTGCACCCCTATAAATTTGGTCATGAGGGACCGTTGGGCCAACACTTGCACATGAGGGTCCGTTGGGCTATCACTCGGTCACGAGGGTCCGTTGGGCCATCACTTGGTCACGTGAGAGCACTCGTGCCAGCGCAGCTATGCAAGGTGCTCCCAGGGAGAACGCTACCTCTACCCATATATGCTGATTGGGCCTGTTTCAGCCGTACCATCCTGAACTCTTATAAATTTGGTGACGAGGGACCGTTTGGCCAACCCTTGGTCATGAGGGACCGTTGGGCCAACACTTGGTGACGAGGGACCGTTGGGCAAACAGTTCGTCACGAGGGACCGTTGGGCCAACACTTGGAACACGAGGGTCTGTTGGGCCAACACTTGGACACGAGTGTCCATTGGGCTATCACTCGATCACGATGGTCTGTTGGGACAACACTTGGTCACGAGGGACCGTTGGGCCAACACTTCGACACGAGGGACCGTTGGGCCAACACTTGGTCACGTGAGAGCACTCGTGCTAACACAGCTATGCGAGGTGCTCCCATAGAGACAAGGGTCCGTTGGGCCAACCCTTGGTCACGAGGGACGATTGGGCCAACACTGGGTCACGCGGGTCCGTTTGGCCAACACTCAGTCACGAGGGACCGCTGGTTCAACGCTTGGTCACGATGGACCGTGGGGCCAACACTCGGTCACGAGGGTCCGTTGGGCCATCACTCGGTCTCGTGAGAGCGTAGCTATGTGAGGTGCTCCCAGGGAGAACGCTACCTCTTCCCACATATGTTGATTGGGCCAATTTCAGTCATACCATCTTGCACCCTTGTAAACTTTGTCATGAGGGACCGTTCGGCCCACACTTGGTCTGGTGAGAGCGCTCGTGCTAGCGCAGCTACGCGAGGTGCTCCCAGGGAGAACGCTACCTCTCCACCTATATGTTGATTAGGCCAGTTTCAGCCAAATCGTCTTTTGCACCCTTATAAATTTGGTCTCGAGGGTTCCCCGTTCGGCCAACGCTTGGTCACACGGGGGTCCATTTGGCAAACACACTTGGTCTCGCGGGA
>MNCI01001884.1:382478-402650 GCA_015680685.1 Gnetum montanum
ATGGACCGTCGCGCCCTCCTACTCATCGGGGCCTGGCGCTTGCCCCGATGGTCGAGCGTAGGTTGCGTGCTTAAGCGCCATCCATTTTTGGGGCTAGTTGATTCAGCAAGTGAGTTGTTACACACTCCTTAGCGGATTTCGACTTCCATGACCACCGTCCTGCTGTCTTAATCAACCAACACCCTTTGTGGGTTCTGGGTTAGTGCGCAGTTAGGCACTGTAGCTCGACTTTCGGTTTAGCCCGCATCGCCTGTTCTGCTTACCAAAAATGGCCCGCTTGGAGCTCTCTATTCGTTGACGTGGCTCACCGAGGCAGCCGCGCTGTCTTACCTATTTAAAGTTTGAGAATAGGTCGAGGGCATTGCACCCCCGATGCCTCTAATCATTTGCTTTACCTGATAAAACTCGAGAACGCGAGCTTCAGCTATCTTGAGGGAAACTTCGGAGGGAACCAGCTACTGGATGGTTCGATTAGTCTTTCTCCCCTATACCCAAGTCAGACAAACAATTTGCACATCAGTATTGCGACGGGCCTCCACCAGAGTTTCCTCTGGCTTCGCCCTGCTCAGGCATAGTTCACCATCTTTCGGGTTCCAACAGGCATGCTCTCACTCGAACCCTTCTCAACAAGATCAAGGTTGGTGGACGGTGCTCCATGCCCATGCACGGATCCTGCCTTTCAGCTTCCTTGCACCGTGCGGGTTTCCAAACTCGACGACTCGCACGCATGTTAGACTCCTTGGTCCATGTTTCAAGACGGGTCGAATGGAAAGCCCACGCAATCCGTGTCCCGAGTGTGCAGGTGCTGCATGACCCGCCACTCTAGGGGACGCGCAATTGGACCCTCAACCGTCGCAGCGGCAGCATGCGTGCAACCAACTACGCACGCTTGTGCCATGGTGCCAATCCACGTGGACTCGCCTCCCGGACCGAGCGACGGACCGAAGCGTACACGTTCCACTCCACGTCCGGCCAAGAAGCAACGTTGGCCTCCATCCGCTTCCCTCTTGACAATTTCAAGCACTTTTTAACTCTCTTTTCAAAGTCCTTTTCATCTTTCCCTCGCGGTACTTGTTCGTTATCGGTCTCTCGTGCGTATTTAGCCTTGGATGGAATTTACCACCCACTTAGGGCTGCATTCCCAAACAACCCGACTCGCCGATAGCGCCCCGTGATGTAGCAGGGTCTGAGCCTGATGGGGCTGTCACCCTCTCCGGTGCCTTGTTCTAGGGGACTTAGGCTTGGTCCGCCACAGGGGACGCTTCTACAGACTACAATTCGGGTGGCCACCGCCACCAGATTTTCACGCTGGGCTGTTCTCGGTTCACTCGTCGTTACTAGGGGAATCCTCGTAAGTTTCTCTTCCTTCGCTTAGTTATATGCTTAAACTCGGCGGGTACCCTCACCTGAACTGGGGTCACTGTGAAGACAGAGCATCACCCCTCCTATGCACGACACAGAGGAGGAACATCGCCCCCACCGGTCGCTTGGTCCCACATCGCACCGAAGGAGAAGGGCGGGGAGGGGGCCAACGTACCTCGTGCGTGCTTAGTGCAAGGAACGCACAAACCACCACCACCATCCATCGCTCTGTCTGGGTAGAAGCCAAAAAACACGATCGACGGCATCTTTTCAGGCGACCGCACCTCGGGAGACACGGATGACCACATCTGCTGCCCCCTCGCACAGGGCGAAGAGGACATGCCCTAGGATCTTTCATCACACCTAGCCAGACATGCCCTCGACCTAGGCCTCGGGCACAACTTGCGTTCAAAGATTCGATGATTCATGGGATTCTACAATTCACACAAAGTATCGCATTTCGCTACGTTCTTCATCGAAACGAGAGCCAAGATATCCATTGTCGAGAGTTGTGGTTGGGGTCACCAACCCCGGTTGACCGCTACGGCGGACGTTCGTCGCATCCTTGGTGCCACTCGCACCCTTGCATTGGGGAAAGAGAAGCAGGTGCCACCCAAGGGATGTGACCCAATGTCGACGTCCGGAAAAGGGGTGGTGCTGACCACCCTGCCAACGAGGACCCTGCTAGGCAACCCACGGGTGCGCGGGACGACAACCCGCGAAGCACCAGCACCGCAGCTGTTTGGCTCAATGCCCCCCGCATTTGCCCAAAGCAATGACGTATCCTACAACCCATAGGCCGAGGGCAACCGTTCGCCTACAACACGTGCGATGGGAGAAGAGAGCTGCACCCAGCCATCGCGTCTTATCCCCTCCCTCCCGCTGAACCGGATGGCCTGGGGAAGAAAAAAGCGACCCTCGTATGTCCCCCTTGCGTCCAACCTTTGTATTTTAAAAGCTGTTTGACCGTGAACGTAGAGCTCCGTGACTCTCTCTCACCCAGGCATACACGCTCCCTTCGCGGCTCGCCTATCCTCAAAGGACGACGATGACACATCCTTCATCGGGAGGGAACCTAAGCCCACTCCGGATCGACGCCCCGAAGCCTGCCTGGCCGATGGCTTGCCCTTCGGGCCATCGATCCATCGAACGTGCAAGGCATAATTCGGACGCAACATCTTGCACCCCCACCAAGCGCACTCTCCCCACGAAGTCTCGTCCTGGTGCGACACCACCGTCGTGGTCCCCCCACCAAAGCATTCTTCGTCGCTGCGACGGGAACGCAAGACCGTGACCAATGAGACAAAACCATGTGCACGTCAATGATCCTACCGTAGGTTCACCTACGGTAACCTTGTTATGAATTCTCCTTCCTCTAAATGATAAGGTTCAATGAGCTTCTCACGACGTCGATGATGGCGAAACCATCATCGTCGCCATAATCCGAACATTTCACCAGATCGTTCAATCGGTAGGAGCGACAGGTGGTGTGTACAAAGGGCAGGGACGTAGTCAACGTGAGCTGATGACTCACGCTTACTAGGAATTCCTCATTCAAGACCGATAATTGCAAAGATCTATCCCCATCATGATGCATTCTCACAAGATTTCCTGATCCTCTTGGACCAAGGAAGGAGGCTCGCTGAATGCATCAGTGTAGTGCACGTGCGGCCCAGAACATCTGAGGGCATCACAGACCTGTTATTGCCTCAAACTTTCATGGCCTGAGCGGCCATAGTCCCTCTAAGAAGCTGTCCGTGAAGGGCGTACCTCCACGTAGCTAGTTAGCAGGCTGAGGTCTCGTTCGTTAATGGAATTAACCAGAAAAATCACTCCACCAACTAAGAACGGCCATGCACCACCACCCATAGAAACAAGAAAGAGCTCTCAATCTGTCAATCCTTACTATGTCTGGACCTGGTAAGTTATCCCGTGTTGAGTCAAATTAAGTTGCAGGCTCCACTCCTGGTGGTGTCCTTCCATCAATTCCTTTAAGTTTCAGCCTTACGACCATACTCCCCCTGGAACCCAAACACTCTGATTTCTCGGAAGGTGCCGACGGAGTCCTAAGAGCAACATTCGCCGATCCCTAGTCAGCATCGTTTATGGTTGAGACTAGGACGGTATCTGATCGTCTTTGAGCCCCCAACTTTCATTCTTGATTAATGAAAACATCCTTGGCAAATGCTTTCGCACTGGTTCATCTTTCATAAATCCAAGAATTTCACCTCTGACAATGAAATACGAATGCCCTCGATAGTCCCTATTAATCATTACTCCCATCCCAAAGGCCAACACAATAGGATCAAAATCCTATCGCGTTATTCCATGCTAATGTATTCACAGCATAGGCTTGCTTTGAGCACTCTAGTTTTTTCAAAGTAACAGCGTCGGAGCCGCGACCTAGCCAATTAAGGCCAGCACCACGTCACCGACAGAAGGAATGGAGCGGTCGATGCACACTACATCGGCGGACCGACCGCCCCATCCCAAGATCCAACTACGAGCTTTTCAACTGCAACAACTTAAATATACGCTATTGGAGCTAGAATTACCACGGCTGCTAGCACCATACTTGCCCTCCAATGGATCCTTGTTAAGGGCTTTAAATTGTACTCATTCCAATTACCAGACTCGATGAGCCCGATATTGTTATTTATTGTCACTACCTCCCCGTGTCAGGATTGGGTAATTTGCGCGCCTGCTGCCTTCCTTGGATGTGGTAGCCGTTTCTCAGGCTTCCTCTCCAAAATTGAACCCTAATTCCCCTTCACCCGTCACAGCCATGGTAGGCCTCTATCCTACCATTGAAAGTTGATAGGGCAGAAATTTGAATGAAGCGTCGACGGCACAAGGGCCGTGCGATCCGTCCAGTTACCATGATTCACTGAGCAAACGAGCAAGCTCGCATCGGCCTTTTATCTAATAAATGCATCCCTTCCGAGAGTCGGGATTTGCTGCACGTATTAGCTCTAGAATTACTACGGTTATCCGAGTAGTAAGGTACCATCAAAGAAACTATAACTGATTTAATGAGCCATCCGCAGTTTCACCGTTTGAAGTAAGTTCATACTTAGACATGCATGGCTTAATCTTTGAGACAAGCATATGACTACTAGCAGGATCAACCAGGTAACGTCATCCGCACCCATGCGGTGGGCACCATCGTCCTTCCTTACTCGAAAGGCACGACAAATCCTCCACGCACCGATTTCGCACAGCATCTTTCGCAGGCACCATTCCCCGGTTTACGCCCAGGAAACGTGGCACCGCAACAGGCGACAAACGCAGCCTCGGTCTCGACCACGGACGTGCATGTGCCGAGGGCATCGCACAAGTGCACAGCTTACTGCCCACACCATCTAGCATTCACGCAAATGCCCAACATCGAGGTACACCTACGGGTTCCACAATCCCCTCGATATGATTACCGAACCCAAGACCGCTACCTCAAAAATGCTTCTCCGTGAGAACAAAGTTCCATGCAGGAAGTAGCACACGTCGCACCCACAGAGGCCACCTCAGGGGCCACCCACTGAAGAATGACCCACGCATACGTGCATGAAGGACAACAGAACCTCAGTCCTCCTGCTACTCCGGCACTTGCACGTGAACTCACATCTACCACCTGCGTGCTACTGAGCGGTCCGATCCGTGTACAGGAAGAGAAAACATGCACCCGACGCTACCCTGTGGGGGCGTCGACATGCTCTGCTACCTCAACCACACAAACCCGATGCAGCCATTCGCACGTACTCAACCACTACCGCATCAAGGAAAATGGGAGATGCATCCCAAAATCGCAAACCCAACTATGACCCGACGCCGACGGCGTCGTTCGCATTACAACGCAAGCCTGTGATGGGGTCGTTCAATCCCGTAAAATCATCAATGCCAACTCTGATCTCGCAACTCTACAGAAACAAATTTTGGGGTTAACCAAATTCCCCATCATGTGACCGAGCAACAGAAAACTCCTTCGTGAAACATAGAAACACAGCATGCCATAGCCAAGATAAGGGATTTTCGAGACATGGGCCTCAAACATCCCTCCAACTACTTCTCCTAACCCTTAAACAACTTATGACCATGTTCAAGTGTGCGCTCAAACTTCGCAAGCAATTCCAAGGGAAGGCGCTACCTATGTCCTTGAGACCACAAAAGGCTCTTTTCGTTGTGCTACGACCTCGATACGGTCACCCGAATCAATAGAGTCCTCAAACCAAAACCAACAACGAGGCACCCTCAAGTGCATTGAGAACAAGAGAGAACGGGTCCCTCATCATTTCTCGACTCGTCCAGGTGAACTCCCCACTACCACCCATGTGCTACTAGGCAATCGAATCGGTGAACAGGTAGAGACGACATGCGCTCGACGCTACCCCGTGGGGACACCCAAACGCTCTACCTCCTCCACCGCACCAAATCATTGCTACCATTCACACGAAATCATTCGACATCGTTTCTGCATGGGATCGTTCAATCTCGTAAAGCCATCAGTGCCAGCTCCGATCTTGCAACTCTACAGAAATGAATTTCGGGGTTAACTGAATTCCCCGTCACATGACCGAGCAACAGAAAACTCCTTCGTGAAACACAAAAACACAGCGTGCCGCAGCCAAGACAAGGGATTTTCGAGACATGGGCCTCCAACATCCCTCCGACTGCTTCTCCTAACCCTTAAACAACTTACGACTGTGTTCGAGCGTGCGCTCAAACTTCGCAAGCTACTCCAAGGGAAGGCGCTACCTGTGTCCTTGAGTCCACAAAAGGCTCTTTTTGTTGTGCTACGACCTCGAGACAGTCACCCGAATCAATAGAGTTCTCAAACCGAAACCAACAATGAGGCACCCTCAAGTGCATTGAGAACAAGAGAGAACGGGTCCCTTGTCATTTCTCGACTCGACCAGGTGAACTCCCCACTACCACCCATGCGCTACTAGGCAATTGAATCGATGAACAGGCAGAGATGACATGCACTCGATGCTACCCCGTGGGGGCGCCCAAATGCTCTACCTCCTCCACCACACCGAATCAACGCTACCATTCGCACAAAGTCATTCGACATCGTTTCCGCATGGGATTGTTCAATCCCGTAAAGCCATCAGTGCCGGCTCCAATCTCGCAACTCTACAGAAACGAATCTCGGGGTTAACCGAATTCCCTGTCACGCGACTGAGCAACAGAAAACTCCTTTGTGAAACACAGAAAGACAGCATGCCGCAACCAAGACAAGGAATTTTTGAGACATGGGCCTCAAACATCCCTCCAACTGCTTCTCCTAACCCTTAAACAACTTACGACCGTGTTCGAGCGTGCGCTCAAACTTCCCAAGCTCCTAAAAGGGAAGGTGCTACCTGTGTCCTTGAGTCCACAAAAGGCTCTTTTCGTTGTGCTACGACCTTGAGACGATCACCCGAATCAATAGAGTCCACAAATCGAAACCAAGAATGAAGCACCCTCAAGTGCATGAGGAACAAAAGAGAACAGGTCCCTCGTAGTTTCTCGACTCATCCAAGTGGACTCCCCACTACCACCCATGCGCTATTAGGAAATCGAATCGGTGAATAGGCAGATATGACATGTGCTCGACGCTACCCCGTTGGGACACCTAAATGCTCTACATCCTCCACCGCACCGAATCAATGCTACCATTCGCAAGAAGTCATTCGACATCGTTTCCGCATGGGATCGTTCAATCCTGTAAAGCAATCAATGCCGGCTCCGATCTCGCAACTCTACAGAAATGAACCTTAGAGTTAACCGATTTCCCCGTCACGCGACCGAGCAACAGAAAACTCCTTCGTGAAACACAGCGTGCCGTAGCCAAGACAAGGGATTTTTGAGACATGAGCCTCCAACATCCCTCCGATTGCTTCTCCTAACCCTTAAACAACTTACGACCGTGTTCGAGCGTGCACTCAAACTTCGCAAGCTACTCCAAGGGAAGGCGGTACCTGTGTCCTTGAGTCCACAAAAGGATCTTTTCGTTGTGCTATGACCTCGAGACGGTCACCCGAATCAATAGAGTCCTCAAACTGAAACCAACAACGAGGCACCCTCAAGTGCATTGAGAACAAGAGAGAACGGGTCCCTCGTTGTTTCTCGACTCGTCCAGGTGAACTCCCCACTACCACCCATGCGCTACTAGGCAATCGAATCGGTGAACAGGCAGAGATGACATGCACTTGACGCTACCCCATGGGGGTGCCCAAATGCTCTACCTCCTCCACCGCATTGAATCAACGCTACCGTTCGCACGAAGTCATTAGACATTGTTTCCGCATGGGATCGTTCAATCCCATAAAGCCATCAGTGCCGGCTCCGATCTCGCAACTCTACAGAAATGAATCTCGGGGTTAACAGAATTCCCGATCACGCGACTGAGCAATGGAAAACTCCTTCGTGAAACACAAAAACATAGCGTGCCGCAGCCAAGACAAGGGATTTTTGAGACATGGGCCTCAAACATCCCTCCGACTGCTTCTCCTAACCCTTAAACAACTTACGACTGTGTTCGAGCATGCGCTCAAATTTCCCAAGCTACTCGAAGGAAATGCACTACCTATGTCCTTGAGTCCACAAAAGGCTCTTTTCATGGAGCTACGACCTCGAGACGGTCACCCGAATCAATAGAGTCCACAAATCGAAACCAACAACGGGATTCCCCATCACGCGACCGAGCAACAGAAAACTCCTTCGTGAAACACGGAAACACAGCGTGCCGCAGCCAAGACAAGGGATTTTCGAGACATGGGCATCCAACATCCCTCCAACTACTTCTCCTAACCCTTAAACAACTTACGACCATGTTCGAGTGTGTGCTCAAACATCGCAAGCTCCTCCAAGGGAACGCGCTACCTATGTCCTTGAGTCCAGAAAAGGCTCTTTTCGTTGTGCTACGACCTCGAGATGGTCACCCAAATTAATAGAGTCCTCAAACCAAAACCAACAATGAGGCATCCTCAAGTGCATTGAGAACAAGAGAGAATGGGTCCCTCGTCGTTTCTCGACTCGTCCAGGTAAACTCCCCACTACCACCCATGCGCTACTAGACAATCGAATCGGTGAATAGGTAGAGACGACATGCGCTCGACGCTATCCCGTGGGGGTGCCCAAACAGTCTACATCCTCCACCGCACCAAATCAACGCTACCATTCACACGAAGTCATTCAACATCGTTTCCACATGGGATCATTCAATCCCGTAAAGCCATCAGTGCTGGCTTCGATCTCGCAACTCTACAGAAACGAATTTCAGGGTTAACCGAATTCCCCATCACGCGACCGAGCAACAGAAAACTCCTTCGTGAAACACAGAAACACAGCGTGCCACAACTTACGACCGTGTTCGAGCGTGCGTTCAAACTTTGCAAGCTACTCGAAGGGAAGGCGCTACCTATGTCCTTGAGTCCACAAAAGGCTCTTTTCGTTGTGCTACGACCTTGAGATGGTAACCCGAATCAATAGAGTCCTCAAACCGAAACCAACAACGAGGCACCCTCAAGTGCATTGAGAACAAGAAAGAACGGGTCCCTCGTCGTTTCTCGACTTGTCCAGGTGAACTCCCCACTACCACCCATGCACTACTAGGCAATCGAATCAGTGAACAGGCAGAGACAACATGCACTCGACGCTACCCCGTGGGGGTGCCCAAATGCTCTACCTCCTCCACTGCACCGAATCAATGCTACCGTTCTCACGAAGTCATTCGACATCATTTCTACATGGGATTGTTCAATCCCGTAAAGCCATCAATGCTGGCTCCGATCTCGCAACTCTACAGAAACGAATCTCGGGGTTAACCTATTTCCCCATCATGCAACCAAGGAATAGAAAACTCCTTTGTGAAACACAAAAACACAACATGCCGCAGCCAAGACAAGGGATTTTTGAGACATGGGCCTCAAACATCCCTTTGACTGCTTCTCCTAACCCTTAAACAACATACAACCGTGTTCGAGCGTGTGCTCAAACTTTTCAAGCTACTCCAAGGGAAGGCGCTACCTGTCTCCTTGAGTCCACAAAAGGCTCTTTTCGTTGTGCTACGACCTCGAGACGGTCACCCGAATCAATAGAGTCCATAAATCAAAACCAACAACAAAGCACCCTCAAGTGCATGAGGAACAAAAGAGAACAGGTCACTCGTAGTTTCTCAACTCATCCAAGTGGACTCCCCACTACCACCCATGCGCTATTAGGCAATTGAATCGGTGAACAGGCAGAGACGACATGCACTCGACGCTACCCCGTGGGGGCACCCAAATGCTCTACATCCTCCACCGCACCAAATCAACGCTACCGTTCGCACGAAGTCATTCGACATCATTTTCACATGGGATCGTTCAATCCCGTAAAGCAATCAGTGCCAGCTCTGATCTCGCAACTCTACAGAAACGAATCTCGGAGTTAACCGATTTCCCCGTCACACGACCGAGCAATAGAAAAATCCTTCGTGAAACACAGAAACACAAGAGAAGGGGATTTCGAGACATTGGCCTCCAACATCCCTCCGACTGCTTCTCCTAACCCTTAAACAACTTAGGACCGTGTTCGAGTGGGAGCTAAAACTTCCCAAGCTACTCGAAGGAAAGGCAGTACTTGTGTCCTTGAGTCCACAAAAGGCTCTTTTCGTTGTGCTACAACCTCGAGATGGTCACCTGAATCAATAGAGTCCTCAAACCGAAACCAACAATGAGGAACCCTCAAGTGCATTGAGAACAAGAGAGAACAGGTCCCTCGTCGTTTCTCGACTCGTCCAGGTGAACTCCCCACTACCACCCATGCGCTACTAGGCAATCGAATCGGTGAACAGGCAGAGACGACATGCACTCGACGCTACCCCATGGGGATGCCCAAACGCTCTACCTCCTCCACCACACTGAATCAATGTTACCATTCACACGAAGTCATTCGACATCATTTCCGCATGGGATCGTTCAATCCCGTAAAGCCATCAGTGCCGGCTCCGATCTCGCAACTCTACAGAAACGAATCTCGGGGTTAACCGAATTCCCCGTCACGTGACCGAGCAACAGAAAAATCCTTCGTGAAACACAGAAACACAGCGTGCCGCAGCCAAGACAAGGGATTTTTGAGACATGGGCCTCAAACATCCCTCCGACTGCTTCTCCTAACCCTTAAACAACTTACGACCGTGTTCAAGCATGCGCTCAAACTTCCCAAGCTCCTAAAAGGGAAGGCACTACCTGTGTCCTTGAGTCCACAAAAGGCTCTTTTCGTAGAGCTACGACCTCGAGATGGTCACCCGAATCAATAGAGTCCACAAATCGAAACCAACAACGGGATTCCCCGTCACGCGACCGAGCAACAGAAAAATCCTTCGTGAAACACAGAAACATAGCGTGCCGCAGCCAAGACAAGGGATTTTCGAGACATGGGCCTCCAACATTCCTCCAACTGCTTCTCCTAACCCTTAAACAACTTACGACCGTGTTCGAGTGTGTGGTCAAACTTTGCAAGCTCCTCCAAGGGAAGGCGTTACCTGTGTCCTTGAGTCCAGAAAAGGCTCTTTTCATTGTGCTACGACCTCGAGATGGTCACCCGAATCAATAGAGTCCTCAAACCGAAACCAACAACGAGGCACCCTCAAGTGCATTGAGAACAAGAGAGAATAGGTCCCTCGTCATTTCTCGACTCGTCCAGGTGAACTCCCCACTACCACCCATGCGCTACTAGGCAATCGAATCGGTGAACAAGCAGAGACGACATGCACTCGACGCTACCCCGTGGGGGTGCCCAAATGCTCTACCCCCTCCATCGCACCAAATCAATGCTACCATTCACACGAAGTCATTCAACATCGTTTCCACATGGGATCGTTCAATCCCATAAAGCCATCAGTGCTGGCTCCGATCTCGCAACTCTACAGAAACGAATCTCGGGGTTAATCGAATTCCCCATCACGCGATCGAGCAACAAAAAACTCCTTCGTGAAACACAGAAACATAGCGTGCCGCAGCCAAGACAAGGGATTTTCGAGACATGGGCCTCAAACATCCCTCCGACTGCTTCTCCTAACCCTTAAACAACTTACGACCATGTTCAAGCGTGCACTCAAAGTTTGCAAGCTACTCCAAGGGAAGGTTTTACCTATGTCCTTGAGTCCACAAAAGGCTCTTTTCGTTGTGCTACGACCCCGAGACGGTCACCCGAATCAATAGAGTCCACAAATCGAAACCAACAATGAAGCACCCTCAAGTGCATGAGGAACAAAAGAGAACAGATCACTCGTAGTTTCTCGACTCGTCCAAGTGGACTCCCCACTACCACCCATGCAATATTAGGCAATCGAATCGGTGAACAGGTAGAGACGACATGCACTCGACGCTACCCCATGGGGGCGTCCAAACGCTCTACATCCTCCACCGCACCAAATCAATGCTACCGTTCGCACGAAGTCATTCAATATCATTTCCGCATGGGATCGTTCAATCCCGTAAAGCAATCAGTGTCAGCTCCGATCTTGCAACTCTACAGAAACAAATCTTGGAGTTAACCGATTTCCCCGTCACGCGACCAAGCAACAGAAAACTCCTTTGTGAAACATAGAAACACAATGTGCCATAGCCAAGACAAGGGATTTTTGAGACATGGGCCTCCAACATCCCTCCGACTGCTTCTCCTAACCCTTAAACAACTTACGACCATGTTCGAGCGGGAGCTCAAACTTCGCAAGCTAGTCGAAGGAAAGGCGGTATTTGTGTCCTTGAGTCCACAAAAGGCTCTGTTCGTTGTGCTACGACCTCGAGACGGTCACCCGAATCAATAGAGTCCTCAAACCGAAACCAACAATGAGGCACCCTCAAGTGCATTGAGAACAAGAGAGAACGGGTCCCTCGTCATTTCTCGACTCGTCCAGGTGAACTCCCCACTACCACCCATGCGCTACTAGACAATCGAATCGGTGAACAGGCAGAGACGACATGCACTCAACGCTACCCCGTGGGGGCGGCCAAATGCTCTACCTCCTCCACCGCACCGAATCAATGCTACCATTCGCACGAAGTCATTCGACATCGTTTTTGCATGGGATCTTTCAATCCCGTAAAATCATCAGTGCCGGCTCCGATCTCGCAACTCTACAGAAACAAATTTCAGGGTTAATGGAATTCCCCGTCATGCAACCAAGCAACAGAAAACTCCTTCATAAAACACAAAAACATAGCATGTCGCAACAAAGACAAGGGATTTTTGAGACATGGGCCTCAAACATCCCTCCGATTGCTTCTCCTAACCCTTAAACAACTTACAACCGTGTTCGAGCGTGCATTCAAACTTCGCAAGCTACTCCAAGGGAAGGCACTACCTGTGTCCTTGACTCCACAAAAGGCTCTTTTCGTTGTGCTACGAACTCGAGATGGTCACCCGAATTAATAGAGTCCTCAAAACCGAAACCAACAACGAGGCACCCTCAAGTGCATTGAGAACAAGAGAAAACGGATCACTTGTCATTTCTCAACTCGTCTAGGTGAACTCCCCACTACCACCCATGTGCTATTAGGCAATCGAATCAGTGAACAGGCAGAGACGACATGCACTCGATGCTACCCCGTGGGGGTGCCCAAATGCTCTACATCCTCCACTGCACCGAATCAACACTACCATTTGCACGAAGTCATTCCACATCGGTTTCGCATGGGATCGTTCAATCCCATAAAGTCATCAGTGCCGGCTCCGATCTCGCAACTCTACAGAAATGAATTTCGGGGTTGATTGATTTCCCCGTCACGCGACCGAGCAACAGAAAACTCCTTCATGAAACACAGCGTGCCATAGCCAAGACAAGGGATTTTTGAGACATGGGCCTCCAACATCCCTCTGATTGCTTCTCCTAACCCTTAAAAAACTTACGACCGTGTTCGAGCGTGCGCTCAAACTTCGCAAGCTACTCCAAGGGAAGGCGCTACCTGTGTCCTTGAGTCCACAAAAGGCTCTTTTCGTTGTGCTATGACCTCGAGACGGTCACCCGAATCAATAGAGTCCTCAAACCGAAACCAACAACGAGGAACCCTCAAGTGCATTGAGAACAAGAGAGAACGGGTCCCTCGTCTTTTCTCGACTCGTCCAGGTGAACTCCCCACTACCACACATGCCCTACTAGACAATCAAATTGGTGAACAGGCAGAGATGACATGCACTCGACGCTATCCCGTGGGGGTGCCCAAACACTCTACATCCTCCACCGCACCAAATCAACGCTACCATTCGCACGAAGTCATTCAACATCGTTTCCACATGGGATCGTTCAATCCCGTAAAGCCATCAGTGCTGGCTTCGATCTCACAACTCTACATAAACGAATTTCAGGGTTAACCGAATTCCCCATCACGCGACCGAGCAACAGAAAACTCCTTCGTGAAACACAAAAACACAGCGTGCCGCAAACAAGACAAGGGATTTTCGAGACATGGGCCTCAAACAGCCCTCCAATTGCTTCTCCTAACCCTTAAACAACTTAAGACCGTGTTCGAGCGTTCGCTCAAACTTTGCAAGCTACTCCAAGGGAAGGTGCTACCTATGTCCTTGAGTCCACAAAAGGCTCTTTTCGTAGTGCTACGACCTCGAGACGGTCACCCGAATCAATAGAGTCCTCAAAACCGAAACCAACAACGAGGCACCCTCAAGAGAACGGATCACTCGTCGTTTCTCGACTCGTCCAGGTGAACTCCCCACTACCACCCATGCACTACTAGACAATCGAATCGGTGAACAGGTAGAGACGACATGCGCTCGACGCTACCCCATGGGGGCACCCAAATGCTCTACCTCCTCCACCACATTGAAACAATGCTACCGTTCGCACGAAGTCATTTGACATTGTATCCGCATGGGATCGTTCAATCCCGTAAAGCCATCAGTGCCGGCTCCGATCTCGCAACTCTACAGAAACGAATTTCGGGGTTAACCGAATTTCCCGTCACGCAACCAAGCAACAGAAAACTCCTTCATGAAACACAGAAACATAGCGTGCCACAGCCAAGACAAGGGATTTTCGAGACATGGGCCTCAAACATCCCTCCGACTGCTTCTCCTAACCCTTAAACAACTTACGACCGTGTTCGAGCATGCGCTCAAACTTCACAAGCTCCTCAAAGGGAAGGCGCTACCTGTGTCCTTGAGTCCACAAAAGGCTCTTTTCGTTGTGCTACGACCTCGAGACGGTCACCCGAATCAATAGAGTCCTCAAAACGAAACCAACAACGAGGCACCCTCAAGTGCATTGAAAACAAGAGAGAACGGGTCCCTCGTCGTTTCTCAACTCGTCACGGTGAACTCCCTACTACCACCCATGCGCTACTAGGCAATCAAATCGGTGAACAGGTAGAGACAACATGCGCTCGAAGCTACCCCGTGGGGGCACCCAAATGCTCTACCTGCTCCACCGCACCGAATCAATGATACCGTTCACACGAAGTCATTCGACATCGTTTCCGCATGGGATCGTTCAATCCCGTAAAGCCATCAATGTCGGCTATTTTCGATGTGCTACGACCACGAAACAGTCACCCGAATCAAATCGTAAACGAGGACACCACCTTCTCCGGGGTTTTCCTTCTTCCCAACAAGCCTTGCAAGTTACCCACATGAACAACCAGGCCTCGATATCGTGGGCAGGGCAAAACATCCCTGGGGGGAGAAACCCACGTATCACTCTTTCACTCCAACCTCTCGTCAACTCTACCTCCCCCTATATATGTTGATTGGGCTAGTTTCAACCATATCGTCCCGCACCCTTATAAATTTTGTCACCAAGGACCAATTCAATGAGATCGCTCTCACCTCCAAACCAAGCATTCTCAACGACGGCACTCTCAAGAAGAACACTCTCGCATGCATAACACAAGCACGCTCCCATGGACAACGCCATCACGGAGGGAGCTCTCTGGGAGAACGCTTTCAAAGAGACCGCTCTTAGGAATAACGCTCTCAGCAAAGGTGATCTAAATGAGGGAACCCTTCGACAGAACGATCTCGACAAGGGAACTCTAGATAGAACGCTCCGGGAGAGGGAACTCTCAAGAAGAACACTCCTCAAATGGTCGCTCTTGCAAAGGGCACTCAGAAGAAAGAACGCTCTCAAGGAGGGCGTCCTCAGCCACACCGCTCTCAACGAGAACGCTGTAATGGAGGACGCTCTCCAAGAGAATGCTCCCAACCACGGCACTCTCGAGGAGAACACTATCATGTGCGTAACACAAGATGCTCTCAGGTCAAACGCTCTGAGGATGCTCACTCTCGAAGAGGGCACCTTCTGAAAAAAAGCTCTCCATGAAGGCGCTCTCGAGAAGAACACTCTCACGTGCTTGGTGCAAGATAATCAGAGAAGGCATCCTCAGGAAGAACGTTCTCATAGAGGCCGCTCTTAGGGAAAAACGCTCTTGTGAAGGGCACGCTCTAAAAGAAGGCACTCTTCGACAGAACGATCTCAAAGAAAATGCTCTTCCGAAGGCCCCTCTAATGAAGGGCACTCCTAAGAAGAACGCTCTCATGTAGGGAAATCTCACGGATCCTGCTCCCAAGGAAGGCATTCTAATGGAGGCCACTCTCCAAGAGAACGCTCTCAACAAAGACGCTCTCAGGGAGAACACTCTCACGTGCGCAACGCAAGGTGCTCTAGAGGAGATCTCTCTGAGGGAGAGACCTCTCAAGCAGAATGCTCTTGGAAAGGGTGATCTCACGTAGAACACTCTTAAAGAGAATGCTCTCAAGGAGGGTGTTCTAATCGAGGTAGCTCTCCAAGAGAATAATCTCAACAAGGGTGCTCTCCAAGAGAACACTCTTGCGTGCGTAACGCAAAGTACTCTCTTTGATGAAGACCGCTCTCCAAGAGGGAGCTCTCAACGAGGACGCTCCAGGAACAACGCTCCAGGGCAACCAACCCCACAGAACATGCCCGCAATGCTGCAAGCCTTTCATCTCAAATAGTAAACGAGGACACCGCCTTCTATGTGGCTCATGGGTAACAGACATGAACAACGAGGCTGCGATATCGTGGGTAGGGCAAGGCTTCCCTGGGGGGAGAAACCCATGTATCACTCTATATCACTCCCCCCACTTGTCAACTCTACCTCCCCCTATATATGTTGATTGGGCCAATTTTAGGCATACCGTCCCACACCCTTCTAAATTTGGTCACAACGCAGCACCTGAAGGAGAGCGCTCTCCCTGAGAGCGCTCTCAAGAAGAACACTCTTGGAAGGGCTGCTCTAAGCGAGGGCACTCTCACCTAGAACGTTCTTAAGGAGACCATTCCTGACGACGCCGTCCTAAACGAGACCGCTCTTGGGAAGGGCACTCTTATTAACGGTGCTCTTAACGAGGACGCTCTCGAGGAGAACACTCACACGAGAGCGCACGGCGCTCTCATGAAAAACGCTCTTACGGATGCCACTCTAATAGAGGCCGATCTCAAGGAGAATGCTCTCACAGAGAGCACTCTTCGATAGAACGCTCTCAACAAGGGCGCTCCATGGAGAACGCTAATGACAAGGACCCTCCCTAGGAGAATATGCTCTTCGAAAGGCCGCTCTCAAGGAGAACGCTCTCGGGGAGGGCGATCTCATGTAGAACACTCTAAAGGAGGGCGACCCCAATAAGACCGATCTCAAGGATAGCATTCTAATACAAAGGTAGCTCAACAAAGGTGCTCTCAAGGAGAACACTCTCACGTGCATAACGCAAAGTGCTCTCAGGGAGAATGCTCAAAGGGAGATCGCTCTCCGGGAGGTCACCCTCCAAGACGAAGCTCTCCACGAGAGCACCCTCCTAGAGAACACTATAACGTAGCGCAACGCGCTCTCGAGAAAGACACTCTCAAGGAGATCGCTCTTCGAGATGTGACTCTTACGCAGAAAGCTCTCCATGAGAACGCTCTCAAGGAGGGCACTCTCAGGGAGGTCGATCTCATGAAGAACATTCTTAAGAAAGATGCTCTGAGCAGGGTGTCCTCTGGGAGGCCAATCTCAAGGACGACATTCTCAGGAAGGGCACTCTTACGAAGGGAATTCTCCAAAAGAACGTGCTCAATGAGGGTGCTCTCGAGGTGAACACTCTCACGTGCATAACGCAAGGTGCTCTCATGGACAACGCTTTCATCGAATCCGCTCTCAAGGAGAATGCTCTTGCAAAGGCTGCTCTACTAGAGGCCGCCCTCAAGGAGGGCGCTCTTCAACAAAACGTTCTTGATGACGGTGCTCTGTGGAGAACACTCAAATGGAAGGCTACTTTAGTAGGGCGCTGCCCAGGAGAACGCTCTCGCTCTCAGGGAAGGCGATCTCACGTACAACGCTCTCAAGGAGGGTGTCTTTCTAGGAGGGCATCCTTCAAGAGCGAGCTCTCAACAAGGGCACTCTCCAGGAGAACACTCTCACGTGACTAACGCTAAGCGCTCTCGGGGAAGGTGCTCTCAAGGAGAACACTATCCGAAAAGCAACTCTAATGGAGCACGCTCCTAGAGAGGCCGCTACCACCGAGAACGTTCTTAGGGAGGATGCCTTTCCAAAAGGGCATCCTCAATGACACCGTTCTCAGGGAGGGCACTCTCTGATCTAGGCGTTCTCAACGACGACACTCTCAAGGTGAACACTCTCACGTGCATAACGCAAGGTGATCCCATGGACAACGCCATCATGGAGGAAGCTCTCAAGGAGAACGCTTTCATAGAGACTGCTCTTAGGAAGAACGATCTCCGCAAAGGCAATCTAAATGAGGGCACCCTTCGAGAGAACGATCTCGACGAGGGCACTCTATGAAGAACGATCCGGGAGAGGGCACCCTCAAAGAGAACACTTGTCAGATGGTCACTCTATCAAAGGGCACTCTGAAGAAGAACGCTCTCAAGGAGGGCGTCCTCAACCAGACCGATCTCAACGAGGGCACTGTAATGGAGGAGGCTCTCCAAGAGAACGCTCCCAACAACAGCGCTCTTGGGGTGAACACTATCATGTGCGTAACACAAGGTGATCTCAGGTCGAACGCTCTGAGGGTGCTTCCACTAACGAAGACTGTTCTCTAAGAGGGCACCTTCTGAGAAAGAGCTCTCAACGAGGGTGCTCTTAAGAAGAATGCTCTCATGGGTGTAGCACAAGATAATCGGAGAATTCATCCTCAGGAAGAACGTTCTCACATAGGCCGCACTCAGGAAAAACGCTCTCGTGAAGGGCGCACTCTAAAAGAAGGCACTCTTCGACAGAATGTGGTCAACGAGGGTGCTCTCAAAGAGAACGCTCTTCCAAAGGCCCCTCTAATGAAGGGCACTCCTAAAAATAATGCTCTCACCGAGGGCGATTTCACGGAGCCCACTCTCAAGAAAGGCATTCTAATGGAGGCCACTCTCCAAGAGAACACTCTCAACAAAGGTGCTCTCAGGGAGAACACTCTCACGTGTGCAACGCAAGGTGCTTTAGAGGAGAATGCTTTGAGAGAGGTCGCTCTAAGGGAGAGAGCTCTCAAGGAGAACGCTCTCAAGGAGGGCGATCTCACGTAGAATGCTCTTAAAGAGGGACTCTCTCAACAAGGGCGTCCCCAGTGAAACCGATCTCAATGACGGTGTTCTAATGGGGGTAGCTCTCCAAGAGAACAATCTCAACAAGGGTGCTCTCCAGGAGAACACTCTCGCGTGCATAACGCAAAGTGTGCTAAGGGAGGTCCCTTTGAGGGAGAGCACTTGCCCAGAGGGAGCTCTCAACGAGGGCGCTCCAAGAAGAATGCTCCAGGGCAACCAACCCCACGGAACATGCCCACAACGCTGCAAGCCTTTTATCTCAAATCGTAAACGAGGACACCGCCTTCTCCGGGGCTATCCTTCTTTGCAAACAAGGCTCACGGGTCACGAACATGAACAACGAGGCCATGATATCGTGGGCAGGGCAAGGCTTCCCTGGGAGGAGAAACCCACATATCGCTCTATATCACTCTGACCGCTCGTCAACTCTACCTCCCCCTATATATATTGATTGGGCTAGTTTCAGCCATACCGTCTCGCACCCTTATAAATTTGATCACAAAGGACCAGCTCAAGGAGAGCGCTCTCACGTGCGTGGCGCAAGGCACTCTCTGGGAGGGTGTTCTCATTGAGAATGCTCTCCGAAAGGCCACTCTAACAGAGGGCGTTCTCAGGGAGGGTTCTCTTCCAAAGAATACTCTCAACGACGACGCTCTCGAGGAGAACATTAACATGAGGGCGCAAGGCGCTCTCAAGGAGAACGCTCTCGTGGAGGCCGCTCTGATGGAGGTAGCTCTTAGGGAGAACACTCTCAGGGAGGGCACTCTTCGACCCAGTGCTCTCAACCAGGGTGTTACAGGGAGAACGCTCCCAACGAGGGCCCTCTCAAGGAGAAAGCTCTTTGATAAAACGCTCTCAACGAGGGTGCTCCAAGGAGAACGCTTCCGATGAGGGCGCTATCAGAGAGACTACTCTCAAGGATGGCATTCTCTAGGGAGACCACTCTCAATGAGGGCGCTCCAGGGAGAACGCTCCCGATGAAGGCATCCTCAGTGAGATTGCTCTCAAGGAGGGTGTTCTCAGTGAGGGCACTCTTAGGAAGACCGCTCCCAAGGAGACTGCTCTAGATGAGGGTGCTCCAGGGAGAACGCTTCCAATGAGGGTGTCCTCAGTGATATTTCTCTCAAGGAGGGCATTCTCAGGGAGGGCACAATTAGGAAGATTGCTCCCAAGGAGACTGCTCCTGATGAGGGCACTCAAGGGAGAATGTTCACGATGAAGGCATCCTTAGCAAGATCGCTCTCAAGAAGGGCATTCTCAAGGAGGGCACTCTTACGAAGATC
>MNCI01001884.1:403390-413390 GCA_015680685.1 Gnetum montanum
CTCGTCAACTCTACCTCCCCCTATATATATTGATTGGGCTAGTTTCAGCCATACCGTCTCGCACCCTTATAAATTTGATCACAAAGGACCAGCTCAAGGAGAGCGCTCTCACGTGCGTGGCGCAAGGCACTCTCTGGGAGGGTGTTCTCATTGAGAATGCTCTCCGAAAGGCCACTCTAACAGAGGGCGTTCTCAGGGAGGGTTCTCTTCCAAAGAATACTCTCAACGACGACGCTCTCGAGGAGAACATTAACATGAGGGCGCAAGGCGCTCTCAAGGAGAACGCTCTCGTGGAGGCCGCTCTGATGGAGGTAGCTCTTAGGGAGAACACTCTCAGGGAGGGCACTCTTCGACCCAGTGCTCTCAACCAGGGTGTTACAGGGAGAACGCTCCCAACGAGGGCCCTCTCAAGGAGAAAGCTCTTTGATAAAACGCTCTCAACGAGGGCGCTCCAAGGAGAACACTTCCGATGAGGGCACTGTCAGAGAGACCGCTCTCAAGGAGGGTGTTCTCTAGGGAGATCGCTCTCAACAAGGGTGCTCCAGGGAGAATGCTCCTGATGAAGGCATCCTCAGTGAGATTGCTTTCAAGGAGGGCATTCTCAGTGAGTGCACTCTTAGGAAGACCGCTCCCAAGGAGACTGCTCCAGATGAGGGTGCTCCAAGGAGAAAGCTCCCAATGAGGGCGTCCTCAGTGAGATTGCTCTCAAGGAGGGTGTTCTCAGGGAGGGCACACTTAGGAAGATCGCTCTCAAGGAGACTGCTCCCGATGAGGGTGCTCGAGGGAGAACGTTCATGATGAAGGTGTCCTCAGCAAGATCGCTCTCAAGAAGGGCGTTCTCAAGGAGGGCACTCTTACGAAGATCGCTCTTAAGGAGACCTCTCCCCATGAGCATGCTCTCAGGGAGACCGCTCTCAAGGAGGGCATTCTCCAAGGAGACTGCTCTCAACAAGGGCACAACAGGGAGAACGATATCGATGAGGATGTCCTCAGGAAGACCACTCTTAAGGAGGGTGTTCTCAGGGAGGGCGCTCTTAGGAAGGGCGCTCTACGAAAGAATGCTTTCAAGTTGAAAACTCTCACGTGCATAATGCAAGGTGCTCTCATGGAGAATGCTCTCATGGAGGCTGCTCTAACAGAGGATGCTCTCCAACAGAATGCTCTTGGGGAGGGCGCTCTCGAGGAGAACATTCACACCAAGGCGCAAGGCGCTCTCAAGGAGAACGCTCTCGTGGAGGCCGCTCTGACTAAGGCAGCTCTCAGGAAGAACTCTCTTAGGGAGGGCACTCTTTAACAGAATGCTCTCAACCAAGGTGTTACAGGGAGAATGCTCCCAGCGAGGGCCCTCTCAAGGAGAAAGCTCTTCAGAAGGCCACTCTAACGGAGGGCGCTCTCAACGAGAACGCTCTCGGGGAGGGTGCCCCTAGCGAGACCGATCTCAAGAAGGGCGCTCTCCAAGAGAACGCTCTCAACAAGTACACTCTCGAGGAGAACACTCCCAGGTGCACAATGCAAGGTGCTCTCAAGGAGGTTGCTCTCGGGGAGGGCACCCTTCGAAAAGGAGCTCTCAACGAAGGCGCTCTTCAGGAGAACAATCTCACGTGCGTAACCCAAGGCACTCTCAAGGAGAACGCTCTCCGAAAGGCCGCTCTCACAGAGAACATTCTTTAGGAGACGCTCTCGACCAAGCGTTGGCCAAATGGACCTTCCTGACCAAATTTATAAGGGTGCGGGACGGTATGGCTAAAACTGACCCAATCAACATATATAGGGAGAGATAGTGTTCTCCCCGGGAGCGCACTCTTAAGAAGGGTGCTCTCTAGGAGAGCGTTCTCATGGAGGGAACTCTCTAGGAGAGCGTTCTCATGGAGGACACTCCAACAAAGAGCGTGCTCACGTTGAGCATGCTCAAGGAGGGTGCTCTCACGGAGAACACTCTCAAGGAGGGCATTCTAGGGGAGAATGCTTTCAGGGAGGCCACTCCCAGGAAGAGCGCTCTAAAATAGAATGCTCTCAATGAGGGCTCTCTCATTGAGAATTCTCTCAAATGCGTAATGCAAGGCTCTCTGATGGAGGACACTCCTTGAGAGAACACCATCACGTGCGCAGCAAGAAGCACTCCCACGGAGAGTGTTCTCGCAAGCGCTGCATGAGGCGCTCTCATGAGAGCGCGCTCTTGCTAGCACAGCTATGCGAGGTGCTCCCACTTGGTTACAAGGGTCCGTTGGGACATCACTTGGTCACGTGAAAGTGCTCGTGCCAGCGCAGCTATGCAAGGTGCTCCCTGAGAGAATGCTACCTCTCCCCATATATGTTGATTGGGCCAGTTTCTGCCATACCATCCTGCACCCTTATAAATTTGGTCACGAGGGATCGTTGGGCCAACACTTGGTCACGAGGGTCTGTTGGGGCAACCCTTGGTCACGAGGAACCGTTTGGTGAACACTTGGTCACGAGGGACCATTGGGGAAACCCTTGGTCACAAGGGACCGTTTGGCAAACACTTGGTCACGAGGGATCATTTGGCGAACACTTGGTCATGAGGGACCGTTGGGCCAACCCTTGGTCACGAGGGATCGTTTGCCCAATAGTTGGTCATAAGGGACCGTTGGGCCAACCCTTGGTCATGAGGGATCATTGGGCCAACAATTGGTCATGAGGGACAGTTGGGCCAACCCTTGGTCATGAGGGACCGTTTGGCGAACACTTGGTCACGAGGGACTGTTGGGCCAACACTTGGTCACGAGGGACCATTTGGCCAACACTTGGTCACGAGGGACCATTTGGCAAACACTTGGTCACGAGGGACCGTTGGGCCAACACTTGGTCACAAGGGACCATTGGTTGAAGGCTTGGTCACGACTGTCCATTGGGCCAACACTTGGTTACGAGGGTCCGTTGGGCCATCACTTGGTCATGTGAAAGTGCTCGTGCCAGCGCAGCTATGCAAGGTGCTCCCAGGGAGAACGCTACCTCTCCCCATATATGCTGATTGGGCCAGTTTTTGCCATACCATCCTGCATCCTTATAAATTTGGTCACGAGGGATCGTTGGGCCAACACTTGGTCACGAGGGACCGTTGCGCCATCACTAGGACACGATGGTCTGTTGGGCCAACACTTGGTCATGAGGGACCATTGGTTCGACGCTTGGTCACGAGGGACCATTTGGCCAACACTTGGTCACGAGGGTCCGTTTGGCCATCACTTGGTCACGAGGGCCCATTGGGCCATCACTTGGTCTCGTGAGAGCGCTTGTGCCAGCGAAGGTATGCGAGGTGCTCCCAACGAGAATGCTACCTCTCCCCATATATGCTGATTGGGCCAGCTTCATCCATACCATCTTGCACCCTTATAAATTTGGTCACGAGGGACCGTTGGGCCAACACTTGGTCACGAGGGACTGTTGGGCCAATCCTTGGTTACTAGGGTCCGTTTGGCCAACACTTGGTCACGACGGAACGTTGCGCCAACACTTGGTCACGAGGTACCGTTGGGCCAACCCTTGGTCACCAGGGTCTGTTTGGCCAACACTTGGTCACGACGGAACGTTGCGCCAACACTTGGTCACGAGGGACCGTTTGGGTGAACACTTCGTCACAAGGGACCGTTGGCCCAACCCTTGGTCATGCGGGTCCGTTGGACCAACCCTTGGTCACGAGGGTCCATTGGGCCATCGCATGGTTTTGTGAGAGCACTCGTGCCAGCGCAGCTATGCGAGGTGCTCCCATGAAGAGCACTCTCACGAGAGCACCGTGCGGTGCTCCCAGGGAGAACGCTACCTCTCCCCAGATATGCTGATTGGGCCAGTTTCAGCCGTACCATCCTGCACCCTTATAAATTTGGTCACGAGGGACCGTTTGGCCAACACGTGGTCACAAGGGACCGTTGGGCCAACACTCGGTCATGAGGGACCGTTGGGCCAACCCTTGGTCACGAGGGTCCGTTGCATCAACACTTGGTCACGAGGGACCCTTTGGCCAACAGTTGGTATCGAGGGACCCTTTGGCCAACAGTTGGTCACGAGGGACCATTGGGCCAACACTTGGTCACGAGGGTTCGTTGGGACAACCCTTCGCCACGATGCTCTGTTTGGCCAACACTCGGTCACGAGGGACCGTTGGGCCAACACTTGGTCTCGTGAGAGCGCTCGTGCCAACGCAGCTATGCGAGGTGCTCCCATGAAGAGCACTCTCACGAGAGCACCGTGCGGTGCTCCCAGGGAGAACGCTACCTCTCCCCATATATGCTGATTGGGCCAGTTTCAGCCATACCATCCTGCACCCTTATAAATTTGGTCACGAGGGACCGTTGGAGCAACCCTTGGTCACGAGGGACCGTTGGGCCAACACTTGGTCACGAGGGACTGTTGGGCCAATCCTTGGTTACTAGGGTCCGTTTGGCCAACACTTGGTCATGAGGGACCGTTGGGCCAACCCTTGGTCACGAGGGTCCGTTTGGCCAACACTTGGTCATGAGGGAATGTTGTGCCCACACTTGGTCACGAGGGACCGTTGGGTCAACACTTGGTCACGAGGGATTGTTGGGCCAATCCTTGGTCACTAGGGTCCATTTGGCTAACACTTGGTCACGAGGGAGTGTTGTGCCATCAATTGGTCATGAGGGACCATAGGAACAACCCTTGGTCACGAGGGACCGTTGGAACAACCCTTGGTCATGAGGGACCGTTGAGCCAACACTTGGTCACGAGGGACCGTTTGGCCAACACTTGGTCACAGGGAACCATTGGCCCAACCCTTGGTCATGCAGGCCCGTTGGACCAACCCTTGGTCACGAGGGTCCGTTTGGCCAATAGTTGGTCACGAGGGACCATTGGGCCAACACTTGGTCACGAGGGACCGTATGGCCAACCCTTGGTCACGAGGGTCCGTTTGGCCAATAGTTGGTCACGAGGGACCATTGGGCCATCACTAGGGCACAATGGTTTGTTGGGCCAAAACTTGGTCATGAGGGACCATTGGTTCAATGCTTGGTCACGAGGGACCATTTGGCCAACACTTGGTCACAAGGGTCCGTTTGGCCATCACTTGGTCACGAGGGTCCATTGGGCCATCACTTGGTCTCGTGAGAGCGCTTGTGCCAGCGAAGGTATGCGAGGTGCTCCCATGGAGAGCCCTCTCACAAGAGCACCATGCGGTGCTCCTTGTGAGAATGCTACCTCTCCCCATATATGCTGATTGGGCCAGCTTCATCCATACCATCTTGCACCCTTATAAATTTGGTCACGAGGGACCGTTGGGCCAACACTTGCTCATGAGGGACCGTTGGGCCAATCCTTGGTTACTAGGGTCCATTTGGCCAACAGCGTTGTGCCAACACTTGCTCACGAGGTACCGTTGGGCCAACCCTTGGTCACCACGGTCCGTTTGGCCAACACTTGGTCACGAGGGAATGTTGCGCCAACACTTGGTCANCCGTTTGGGCCAACACTTGGTCACAAGGGACCGTTGGGCCAACCCTTGGTCATGCGGGTCCGTTGGGCCAACCCTTGGTCATGCGGGTCCTTTGGGCCAACCCTTGGTCATGAGGGTCCATTTGGCTAACCCTTGGTCACGAGGGACCGTTGGTCCATCACTTGATCACGAGGGTCCATTGGGCCATCGCATGGTTTCGTGAGAGCACTTGTGCCAGCGCAGCTATGCGAGGTGCTCCCATGGAGAGCACTCTGACAAGAGCACCGTGCGGTTCTCCCAGGGAGAACGCTACCTCTCCCCAGACATGCTGATTGGGACAGTTTCAACCATACCATCCTGCACCCTTATAAATTTGGTCACGAGGGACCGTTTGGCCAACCCTTGGTCACGAGGGTCTGCTACGTCAACACTTGGTCACGAGGGACCCTTTGGCCAACAGTTGGTCACGAGGGACCATTGGGCCAACACTTGGTCACGAGGGTTTGTTGGGCCAATCCTTCACCACGATGCTCTGTTTGGCCAACACTCGGTCACGAGGGACCGTTGGGCCAACACTTGGTCTCGTGAGAGCGCTCGTGCCAACGCAGCTATGCGAGGTGCTCCAATGGAGAGCACTCTTGTGGGAGCACTATGCTGTGCTCCCAGGGAGAACACTACCTCTCCCCACATATGGTGATTGGGCCAATTTCATCCATACCATCGTGCACCCTTATAAATTTGGTCACGAGGGACCGTTGGGCCAACAGTTGGTGACGAGGGACCGTTTGGCCAACACTTGATCACGAGGGTCCGTTGGGCCATCACTTGGTCTCGTGAGAGCACTTGTGCCAATGCAGCTATGCGAGGTGCTCCCATGAAGAGCACTCTTGCGAGAGAACCGTGCGGTTCTCCCAGGGAGAATGCTACCTCTCCCCATATATGTTGATTGGGCCAGTTTCAGCCACACCATCCTGCACCCTTATAAATGTGGTCACGAGGGACCGTTGGGCCAACCCTTGGTCACGATGGTCTGTTGGGCCAACACTTGGTCACGAGGGTCCATTGGGACATCACTTGGTCTTGTGCGAGTGCAGCTATGCGAGGTGCTCCCATGAAGAGCACTCTTGCGAGAGAACCGTGCGGTTCTCCCAGGGAGAATGCTACCTCTCCCCATATATGCCGATTGGGCCAGCTTCATCCATACCATCTTGCACCCTTATAAATTTGGTCACAAGGGACCGCTGGTTCAACGCTTGGTTAGGAGGGACCGTTTGGCCAACACTTGGTCACGAGGGACCGTTGCGCCAACACTTGGTCACGAGGGACCGTTTGGCCAACAGTTGGTCATGAGGGACCATTTGGCCAACTCTTGGTTACGAGGAACTGTTTGGCCAACTCTTGGTCACGAGGGTCCATTGGGACATCACTTGGTCTTGTGCGAGTGCAGCTATGCGAGGTGCTCCCATGAAGAGCACTCTTGCGAGAGAACCGTGCGGTTCTCCCAGGGAGAATGCTACCTCTCCCCATATATGCCGATTGGGCCAGCTTCATCCATACCATCTTGCACCCTTATAAATTTGGTCACAAGGGACCGCTGGTTCAACGCTTGGTTAGGAGGGACCGTTTGGCCAACACTTGGTCACGAGGGACCGTTGCGCCAACACTTGGTCACGAGGGACCGTTTGGCCAACAGTTGGTCATGAGGGACCATTTGGCCAACTCTTGGTTACGAGGAACTGTTTGGCCAACTCTTGGTCACGAGGGTCCATTGGGACATCACTTGGTCTTGTGCGAGTGCAGCTATGCGAGGTGCTCCCATGGAGAGCGCTCTTGCGAGAGCACCATGCAGTGCTCCCAGGGAGAACACTACCTCTCCCCATATATGTCGATTAGGCTAGTTTCAGCCATTCCATCTTGCACCCTTATAAATGTGGTTACGAGGGACCACTGGTTCAACGCTTGGTCATGAGGGACCGTTAGGCCAACACTGGGTCATGAGGGATCGTTGGTTCAACGCTTGGTCACGAGGGACCGTTGGGCCAACACTTGGTCACGAGGGTCCATTGGGCCAATGCCTGGTCACGAGGGTCCGTTGGGCCATCACTTGGTCTCGTGAGAGCACTTGTGCCAATGCAGCTATGCGAGGTGCTCCCATGGAGAGCACTCTTGCGAGAGCACCATGCAGTGCTCCCAGGGAGAACACTACCTCTCCCCATATATGTTGATTTGGCTAGTTTCAGCCATACCATCCTGCACCCTTATAAATGTGGTCACGAGGGTCCGTTGGGCGATCACTTGGTATCGTGACAGCGCTCGTGCCAGCGCAGCTATGCGAGGTTCTCCCATGGAGAGCACTCTTGCAAGAGCACCGTACAGTGCTCCCAGGGAGAACACTACCTCTCCCCATATATGTTGATTTGGCTAGTTTCAGCCATACCATCCTGCACCCTTATAAATGTGGTCACGAGGGACCGTTGGGCCAACACTTGATCACGAGGAACCGCTGGTTCAACGCTTGGTCATGAGGGACCGTTGGGCCAACACTGGGTCACGAGGGATCGTTGGTTCAACCCTTGGTCATGAGGGACTGTTGGGCCAACCCTTGGTCATGAGGGACCGTTTGGACAACAGTTGGTCACGAGGGACCGTTGGGCCAACACTTGGTCACGAGGGTCCATGGGGCCATCAGTTGGTCTCGTGAGAGCGCTCGTGCCAATGCAGCTATGCGAGGTGCTCCCATGGAGAGCAATCTTGGGAGAGCACCATGCAGTGCTCCCAGGGAGAATGCTACCTCTCCCCATATATGTTGATTGGACCATTTTTGGCCATACAATCCTGCACCCTTATAAATATGGTCACGAGGGTCTGTTGGGTGATCACTTGGTCTCGTGAGAGCGCTCGTGCCAGCGCAGCTATGCAAGGTTCTCCCATGGAGAGCACTCTTGCGAGAGCACCGTGCAGTACTCCCAGGGAGAATGCTACCTCTTCCCATATATGTTGATTGGGCCAGTTTCAGCCATACCATCCTACACCCTTATAAATGTGGTCACGAGGGACCGTTGGGCTAACACTTGGTCACGAGGGACTGCTGGTTCAACGCTTGGTCATGAGGGACCGTTGGGCCAACATTGGATCACGAGGGATCATTGGTTCAACGCTTGGTCACGAGGGACTGTTGGGCCAACCCTTGGTCACGAGGGACCATTTGGACAACAGTTGGTCATGAGGGACCGTTTGGCCAACACTTGGTCACGAGGGTCCATTGGGCCAATGCCTGGTCACGAGGGTCCGTTGGGCCATCACTTGGACACAAGGGTCCATTGGGCCATTACTTGGTCTCGTGAGAGCGCTCGTGCCAGTGCAGCTATGCGAGGTGCTCCCCATGGAGAGCACTCTCACGAGAGCACCGTGCGGTGCTCCCAGGGAGAACACTACCTCTCCCCATATATGCTGATTGGGCCTGTTTCAGCCATACCATCCTGCACCCTTATAAATTTGGTCACGAGGGACCGTTGGGCCAACACTTGGACACGAGGGTCCGTTGGGCTATCACTCGATCATGAGGGTCCGTTGGGCCATCACTTGGTCACGTGAGAGCACTCGTGCCAGCGCAGCTATGTAAGGTGCTCCTAGGGAGAACGCTACCTCTACCCATATATGCTAATTGGGCCTATTTCAGCCATACCATTCTGCACCCTTATAAATTTGGTGATGAGGAACCATTTGGCCAACCCTTGGTCACGAGGGACCATTGGGCCAACACTTGGTGACAAGGGACCGTTGGGCAAACAGTTGGTCACGAGGGACCGTTGGGCCAACACTTGGACACGAGGGTCTGTTGGTCCAACACTTGGACACGAGGGTCCGTTGGGCTATCACTCGGTCACGATGGTCTGTTGGGCCAACACTTGGTCATGAGGGACCGTTGGGCCAACACTTGGACACAAGGGATCGTTGGGCCAAAACTTGGTCACGTGAGAGCACTCGTGCCAACACAGCTATGCGAGGTGCTCCCATAGAGACGAGGGTCCGTTGGGCCAACCCTTGATCACGAGGGATGATTGGGCCAACACTGGGTCATGCGGGTCCGTTTGGCCAACACTTGGTCATGAGGGACCGCTGGTTCAACGCTTGGTCACGAGGGACCGTGGGGCCAACACTCGGTCACGAGGGTCCGTTGGGCCATCACTCGGTCTCATGAGAGCACAGCTATGCGAGGTGCTCGCAGGGAGAATGCTACCTCTTCCCACATATGTTGATTGGGCCAATTTCAGCCATACCATCCTGCACCCTTGTAAACTTTGTCACGAGGGATCGTTCGGCCCACACTTGGTCTGGTGAGAGCGCTCGTGCCATCGCAGCTATGCCAGGTGCTCCCAGGGAGAACGCTACCTCTCCACCTATATGTTGATTAAGCCAGTTTCAGCCAAACCGTCTTTTGCACCCTTATAAATTTGGTCTCTAGGGTTCCCCGTTCGGCCAACGCTTGGTCACACGGGGGTCCATTTGGCAAACACACTTGGTCTCGCGGGAGCGTTCGTGCCAACGCAGCTTTGCGAGGTGCTCCCAGCGAGAACGCTACCTCTC
>MNCI01001884.1:418390-427514 GCA_015680685.1 Gnetum montanum
CTCCCCACGAAGTCCCGTCCTGGTGCGGCACCACCGTCGTGGTCCCCCCACCAAAGCGTTCTTCGTTGCTGCGACGGGAACGCAAGATCGTGACCAACGAGACAAAACCATGTGCACATCAATGATACTACCGCAGGTTCACCTACGGTAACCTTATTACGACTTCTCCTTCCTCTAAACGATAAGGTTGAATGAGCTTCTCACGACGTCGATGATGGTGAAACCATCATCGTCGCCGTAATCTGAACATTTCACCGAATCGTTCAATCAATAGGAGCGATGGGCGGTGTGTACAAAGGGTAGGGACGTAGTCAACGTGAGTTGATGACTCACGCTTACTAGGAATTCCTCATTCAAGATCGATAATTACAAAGATCTATCCCCATCACGATGCATTTTCACAAGATTTCCTGATCCTCTCGGACCAGGGAAGGAGGCTCGCTGAATGCATCAGTGTAGCATGCGTGCGGCCCAGAACATCTAAGGGCATCACAGACCTATTATTGCCTTAAACTTTCATGGCCTGAGCGGCCATAGTCCCTCTAAGAAGCTGTCCGCGAAGGGCGTACCTCCACGTAGCTAGTTAGCAGGCTGAGGTCTCATTCATTAACGGAATTAACCAGACAAATCACTCCACCAACTAAGAACGGCCATGCACCACCACCCATAGAATCAAGAAAGAGCTCTCAATCTGTCAATCCTTACTATGTCTAGACCTGGTAAGTTTTCCCGTGTTGAGTCAAATTAAGTCGCAAGCTCCACTCCTGCTGGTGCCCTTCCATCAATTCCTTTAAGTTTCAGCCTTGTGACCATACTCCCCCCGGAACCCAAACACTCTGATTTCTTGGAAGGTGCCGACGGAGTCCTAAGAGCAACATCCGCCGATCCCTAGTCGGCATCGTTTATGGTTGAGACTAGGAAGGTATCTGATAGTCTTCGAGCCCCCAACTTTTGTTCTTGATTAATGAAAACATCCTTGGCAAATGCTTTTGCACTAGTTCGTCTTTCATAAATCCAAGAATTTCACCTCTGACAATGAAATACGAATGCCCCCGATAGTCCCTATTAATCATTACTCCCATCCTGAAGGCCAACACAACAGGATTGAAATCCTATCGCGTTATTCCATGCTAATGTATTCACAGCATAGGCTTGCTTTGAGCACTCTAGTTTTTTCAAAGTAACAGCATCGAAGCCGCGACCCAGCCACTTAAGGCTAGAACCACGTCACCGACAGAAGGAACGGAGCGGTCGATGCACACCGCATCGGCAGACCGACCACCCCATCCCAAGATCCAACTACGAGCTTTTTAACTACAACAACTTAAATATACACTATTGGAGCTGGAATTACTACGGCTGCTGGCACCAGACTTTCCATCCAATGGATCTTCATTAAGGCCTTAAATTGTACTCATTCCAATTAGTAGACTCGATGAGCCCAGTATTGTTATTTATTGTCACTACCTCCCCATGTCAGGATTGGGTAATTTGTGCGCCTATTGCCTTCCTTGGATGTGGTAGTCGTTTCTTAGGATTCTTCTCTGGAATCTAACCCTAATTCCCCGTCACCCGTCACAACCATGGTAGGCCTCTATCCTACCATCAAAAGTTGATAGGGCAAAAATTTGAATGAAGCATCCCCGGTACAAGGGCCGTGCGATCCATCCAGTTACCATGATTCACCGAGCAAACGAGCAAGCTCGCATCGGCCTTTTATCTAATAAATGCATCCCTTCCGAGAGTCGGGATTTGCTGCATGTATTAGCTCTAGAATTACTACAGTTATCTAAGTAGTAAGGTACCATCAAAGAAACTATAACTGATTTAATGAGCCATCTGCAGTTTCACCGTTTGAAGTAAGTTCATACTTAGACATGCATGGCTTAATCTTTGAGACAAGCATATGACTACTGGCAGGATCAACTAGGTAACGCCATCCGCACCCGTGCAGTGGGCACCATCGTCCTTCCTTACTCGGAAGGCATGACAGACCCTCCACGCACCGATTTCGCACAACATCTTTCGTGGGCACCATTCCTCAGTTTACGCCTAGGAAACGCAGCACCGAACCAGGCGACAAATGCAGCCTCGCTCTCGGCCATGGATGTGTGAGTGCCAAGGGCATCGCGCAAGCACACAGCTTACTACCCGCACTGTCCAGCATTCACGCAAATGCCCAACATTGAGGTATGCCTACGGGTTCCGCAATCCCCTCGATACGATTACTAAACCCGAGACCGCTACCTCAAAAATGCTTCTCCATGAGAAAAAAGTTCCACGCAGGAAGTAGCACATACCGCACCCATAGAGGCCACCTCAGGGGCCACCCACTGAAGAATGAGCCACGCTTACGTGCATGAAGGACAACAGAACCTTAGTCCTCCTACTACTCCGACACGTGCACATGAACTCGCATCTACCACCCGTGCACTACTAAGCGGTCCGATCCATGTACAGGAAGAGAAAACATGCACCCGATGATACCCTGTGGGCGCGTCGACATGCTCTGCTACCTCAACCACACAAACCCGATGCAACCGTTCGCACGTACTCAACTGCTACCGCATCAAGGAAAACGGGAGATGCATCCCAGAATCGCAAACCCAACTATGACCCAACGCCGATGGCGTCGTTCGCATCACAATGCAAGCCTGTGATGGGGTCGTTCAGTCCTATAAAACCATCAGTGTCATATCCGATCTCGCAACTCTACAGAAACGAATTTTGGGGTTAACCGAATTTCCCGTCACGTGACCGAGCAACAGAAAACTCCTTCGTGAAACATAGAAACACAGCGTGCCGCAGCCAAGATAAGGGATTTTCGAGACACGGGCCTCAAACATCCCTCTGACTGCTTCTCCTAACCCTTAAACAACTTACGACCATGTTCGAGCGTGCTCTGAAACTTCACAAGAAATTCCAAGGGAAGGCGCTACCTGTATCCTTGAGACCAAAAAAGGCTCTTTTTTTGTTGTGCTACGACCTCGAGACGGTCACCTGAATCAATAGAGTCCTCAAACCGAAACCAACAACAAGGCATCCTCAAGTGCATTGAGAACAAGAGAGAACGGGTCCCTTGTCCTTTCTTGACTCATCTAGGTGAACTCACCACTACCACCCATGCGCTACTAGGCAATCGAATCGGTGAACAGGCAGAGATGACATGTGCTCGATGCTAACCTGTGGGGGTGCCCAAACGCTCTACCTCCTGCACCGCACTGAATCAACGCTACCGTTCGCATGAAATCATTCGACATCATTTCCGCATGGGATCGTTCAATCTCGTAAAGCCATCAGTGCCGACTCAGATCTCGCAACTCTATAGAAATGAATTTCGGGGTTTACCAAATTCCCCGTCACGCAACCAAGCAACAGAAAACTCCTTCATGAAACACAAAAACACAGCATGCCGTAGCCAAGACAAGGGATTTTTGAGACATGGGCCTCCAACATCCCTCCGACTACTTCTCCTAACCCTTAGACAACTTACGACCGTGTTCGAGTGTGTGCTCAAACTTCGCAAGCTACTCCAAGGGAAGGCGCTACCTGTGTCCTTGAGTCCACAAAAGGCTCTTTTCATGTGCTATGATCTCGAGACGGTCACCCGAATCAATAGAGTCCTCAAACCGAAACCAACAACGAGGCACCCTCAAGTGCATTGAGAACAAGAGAGAACGGGTCCCTCGTCGTATCTCGACTCGTCTAGGTGAACTCTCCACTACCACCCATGCGCTACTAGGCAATCGAATCGGTGAATAGGCAGAGATGACATGCACTCGACGCTACCCCGTGGGGGTGCCCAAACGCTCTACCTCCTCCACCACACCGAATCAACGCTACCATTCGCATGAAGTCATTCGACATCATTTCCGTATGGGATCATTCAATCCCGTAAAGCCATTAGTGCCGGCTCCGATCTCGCAACTCTACAGAAATGAATTTAGGGGTTAACCGAATTCCCCATCACGAGACCGAGCAACAGAAAACTCCTTCGTGAAACACAAAAACACAGCGTGCCGCAGCCAAGACAAGGGATTTTCGAGACATGGGCCTCAAACATCCCTCCGATTGCTTCTCCTAACCCTTAAACAACTTACGACCGTGTTCGAGCGTGCGCTCAAACGTCGCAAGCTACTCCAAGGGAAGGCGCTACCTGTGTCCTTGAGTCCACAAAAGGCTCTTTTCATTGTGCTATGACCTCGAGACATTCACCCGAATCAATAGAGTTCTCAAAGCTAAAACCAACAATGAGGCACCCTGAAGTGCATTGAGAACAAGAGAGAACGGATCACTCATCGTTTCTCGACTCGTCCAGGTGAACTCCCCACTACCACCCATGCGCTACTAGACAATCGAATCGGTGAACAGGTAGAGATGACATGCGCTCAACGTTACCCTGTGGGGGTGCCCAAACGCTCTACATCCTCCACCACACCGAATCAATGCTACCGTTCGCACGAAGTCATTTGACATCGTTTCCGCATGGGATCGTTCAATCTCGTAAAGCAATCAGTGCCGGCTCCGATCTCGCAACTCTACAGAAACGAATCTCGGAGTTAACCGATTTCCCCGTCACGTGACCGAGCAAAAGAAAACTCCTTCGTGAAACATAGAAACACAGTGTGCCGCAGCCAAGACAAGGGATTTTCAAGACATGGGCCTCCAACATCCCTCCGACTGCTTCTCCTAACCCTTAAAAAACTTACGACCGTGTTCGAGCATGTGCTCAAACTTCACAAGCTACTCCAGGGGAAGGTGCTAGCTATGTCCTTGAGTCCACAAAAGGCTCTTTTCATTGTGCTACGACCTCGAGATGGTCACCCGAATCAATAGAGTCCTCAAACCGAAACCAATAACGAGGCACCCTCAAGTGCATTGAGAACAAGTGAGAACGGGTCCCTCGTCATTTCTCGACTCGTCCAGGTGAACTCCCCACTACCACCCATGCGCTACTAGGCAATTGAATCGGTGAACAGGCAGAGACGACATGCACTCGATGCTACCCCGTGGGGGCGCCCAAATGCTCTACCTCCTTCACCACACCGAATCAATGCTACCATTCGCACGAAGTCATTCGACATAATTTCTGCATGGGATCATTCAATCCCATAAAGCCATCAATGCCGGCTCTGATCTCGCAACTCTACAGAAATGAATTTCGGGGTTAACCGAATTTCCCGTCACTCGACTGAGCAACAGAAAACTCCTTCGTGAAACACAAAAACACAGCGTGCCGCAGCAAAGACAAGGAATTTTTGAGACATGTGCCTCAAACATCCCTCCAACTACTTCTCCTAACCCTTAAACAACTTATGACCATGTTTGAGCGTGCGCTCAAACTTCACAAGCTCCTAAAAGGGAAGGCGCTACCTGTGTCCTTGAGTCCACAAAAGGCTCTTTTCGTTGTGCTACAATCTCGAGACGGTCACCCGAATCCATAGAGTCCACAAATCGAAACCAACAACGAAGCACCCTCAAGTGCATGAGGAACAAAAGAGAACAGGTCCCTCGTAGTTTCTCAACTCATCCAAGTGGACTCCCCACTACCACCCATGCGCTATTAGGCAATCGAATCGGTGAACAGGCAGAGACGACATGTGCTCAACGCTACCTCATGGGGTCTCCCAAATGCTCTACATCCTCCACTGCACCGAATCAACGCTACCGTTCGCATGAAGTCATTCGACATCATTTCCGCATCGGATCGTTCAATCCCGTAAAGCAATCAGTGTCAGCTCCGATCTCGCAACTCTACAGAAACGAATCTCGAAGTTAACCGATTTCCCCGTCACGCGACCGAGCAATAGAAAACTCCTTCGTGAAACACAGAAACACAGCGTGCCGCAGCCAAGACAAGGGATTTTTGAGACATGGGCCTCCAACATCCCTCCAACTGCTTCTCCTAACCCTTAAACAACTTATGACCGTGTTCGAGCGTGTGCTCAAACTTCGCAAGCTACTCCAAGGGAAGGCGCTACCTATGTCCTTGAGTCCACAAAAGGCTATTTTCGTTGTGCTACGACCTCGAGACGGTTACCCGAATCAATAGAGTCCTCAAATCGAAACCAACAACGAGGCACCCTCAAGTGCATTGAGAGCAAGAGAGAACGGGTCCCTCGTCGTTTCTCGACTCGTCCAGGTGAACTCCCCACTACCACCCATGCGCTACTAGGCAATCGAATCGGTGAACAGGCAGAGATGACATGCACTCGACGTTACCCCGTGGGGGCACCCAAACACTCTACCTCCTCCACCACACCGAATCAACGCTACCGTTCACACGATGTCATTCGACATCGTTTCCGCATGGGATCGTTCAATCCCGTAAAGCCATCAGTGTCAACTCCGATCTCGCAACTCTATAGAAATGAATCTCGAGGTTAACCGAATTAACCGTCATGCGACCGAGCAACAGAAAACTCCTTCGTGAAACACAGAAACATAGCGTGCCGTAGCCAAGACAAGGGATTTTCGGGACATGGGCCTCAAACATCCCTCCGACTATTTCTCCTAACCCTTAAACAACTTACGACCATGTTCGAGCGTGCGCTCAAACTTCATAAGATCCTAAAAGGGAAGGCGCTACCTGTGTCCTTGAGTCCACAAAAGGCTCTTTTCGTAGAGCTATGACCTCGAGATGGTCACCCGAATCAATAGAGTCCGCAAATCGAAACCAACAACGGGATTCCCCGTCACGCGACCAAGCAACAGAAAACTCCTTCGTGAAACACAGAACACAGCGTGCCGCAGCCAAGACAAGGGATTTTTGAGACATGGGCCTCCAACATCCCTCCAACTACTTCTCCTAACCCATAAACAACTTACGACCGTGTTCAAGCGTGCGCTCAAACTTCGCAAGCTCCTCCAAGGGAAGGCGCTACTTGTGTCCTTGAGTCCACAAAAGGCTCTTTTCGTTGTGCTACGACCTCGAGTCGGTCACCTAAATCAATAGAGTCCTCAAACCGAAACCAACAACGAGGCACCCTCAAGTGCATTGAGAACAAGAGAGAATGGGTCCCTCGTCGTTTATCGACTCGTGTAGGTGAACTCCCCACTACCACCCATACGCTACTAGGCAATCGAATCGGTGAACAGGCAGAGACGACATGCACTCGACGCTACCCCGTGGAGGCGCCCAAACGCTCTACCTCCTCCACCGCACCGAATCAACGCTACCATTCGCACGAAGTCATTCGACATTGTTTCCGCATGGGATCGTTCAATCCCGTAAAGCCATCAGTGCCGGCTCCGATCTCGCAACTCTACAGAAACGAATTTCGGGGTTAACCGAATTCCCCATCACGTGACCGAGCAACAGAAAAATCCTTCGTGAAACACAAAAACATAGCATGCCGTAGCCAAGACAAGGGATTTTCAAGACATGGGCCTCAAACATCCCTCTGACTGCTTCTCCTAACCCTTAAACAACTTTCGACCATGTTCGAGCGTGCGCTCAAACTTCGCAAGCTACTCTAAGGGAAGGTGCTACCTATGTCCTTGAGTCCACAAAAGGCTCTTTTCGTTGTGCTACAACCTCAAGATGGTCACCGGAAACAATAGAGTCCACAAATCGAAACCAACAACGAAGCACCCTCAAGTGCATGAGGAACAAAAGAGAACAGGTCCCTTGTAGTTTCTCGACTCGTCCAAGTGGACTCCCCACCACCACCCATGCGCTATTAGGCAATCAAATCGGTGAACAGTCAGAGAGGACATGCGCTCGACGCTACCCCGTGGGGGCGCCCAAACGCTCTACATCCTCTACCAAATCAACGCTACCGTTCGCACAAAGTCATTCGACATCGTTTCCGCATGGGATCGTTCAATCCCATAAAGCTATCAGTGCCGGCTCCGATCTCGCAACTCTACAGAAACGAATCTCGGAGTTAACCGATTTCTCCGTCACACGAACGAGCAACAGAAAACTCCTTCATGAAACACAGCGTGCCACAGCCAAGATAAGGGATTTTTGAGACATGGGCCTCCAACATCCCTCCGACTGCTTCTCCTAACCCTTAAACAACTTACGACAGTGTTCGAGCGTGCACTCAAACTTCGCAAGCTAATCCAAGGTAAGGCGCTACCTGTGTCCTTGAGTCCACAAAAGGCTCTTTTCGTTGTGCTATGACCTCGAGAAAGTCACCCGAATCAATAGAGTCCTCAAACCAAAACCAACAACGAGGCACCCTCAAATGCATTGAGAACAAGAGAGAACGGGTCCCTCGTCATTTCTTGACTCGTCCAGGTGAACTCCCCACTACCACCCATGCCCTACTAGATAATCGAATCGGTGAACAGGCAGAGACGACATGCACTCGATGCTACCCTGTGGGGGCGCCCAAACTCTCTACATCCTAAATGGCACTGAATCAACGCTACCATTCACACGAATTCATTCGACATCGTTTCCGCATGGGATCGTTCAATCCCGTAAAGCCATCAGTGCCGGCTCCCATCTCGCAACTCTACAGAAACGAATTTCGGGGTTAACCGAATTCCCCATCACGCGACCGATCAACAGAAAACTCCTTCATGAAACACAAAAACATAGCGTGCCGCAGCCAAGACAAGGGATTTTCGAGACATGGGCCTCAAACATCCCTCCGATTGCTTCTCCTAACCCTTAAACAACTTACGACCGTGTTCAAGCGTGCGCTCAAACTTCGCAAGCTACTCCAAGGGAAGGCGCTACCTGTGTCCTTGAGTCCACAAAAGGCTCTTTTCGTTGTGCTACGACCTTGAGACGGTCACCCAAATCAATAGAGTTCTCAAAACCAAAACCAACAATGAGGGACCCTGAAGTGCATTGAGAACAAGAGAGAACGGATCACTCATCGTTTCCCGACTCGTCCAGGTGAACTCCCCACTACCACCCATGCACTACTAGACAATCGAATCGGTGAATAGGTAGAGACGACATGCACTCAACGCTACCCTGTGGGGGCGCCCAAACGCTTGACCTCCTCCACTGCACCGAATCAACACTACCATTCGCACGAAGTCATTCGACATCGTATCTGCATGGGATCGTTCAATCCCGTAAAGCCATCAGTACTGGCTCCGATCTCGCAACTCTACAGAAACGAATTTCGGGGTTAACCGAATTTCCCGTCACGCAACC
>MNCI01001884.1:428903-431403 GCA_015680685.1 Gnetum montanum
GAGGGACCGTTGGGCCAACCCTTGGTCACGAGGGTCCGTTTGGTAAGCACTTGGTCACGAGGGAACGTTGTGCCAACACTTGGTCACGAGGGACCGTTGGGCCAACACTTGGTCACGAGGGACCGTTGGGCCAATCCTTGGTCACTAGGGTCCGTTTCGCCAACACTTGGTCATGAGGGACCGTTGGGCCAACCCTTGGTCATGAGGGATCATTGGGCCAACCCTTGGTCACCAGGGTCCTTTTGGCCAACACTTGGTCATGAGGGAACGTTGTGCCAACACTTGGTCACGAGGGACTGTAGGAACAAACCTTGGTCACGAGGGACCATTGGAACAACCCTTGGTCACGAGGGAACGCTGTGCCAACACTTGGTCATGAGGGATCATTGGGCCAACCCTTGGTCATAAGGGATCATTGGGCCAACCCTTGGTCTCCAGGGACCGTTGGGCCAACACTTGGTCATGAGTGATCGTTGTGCCAACACTTGGTCACGAGGGACCGCTGGTTCAACGCTTGGTCACGAGGGACCGTTGGGCCAACACTTGGTCACGAGGGACCGTATGGCCAACCCATGGTCATGAGGGTCTGTTTGGCCAATAGTTGGTCACGAGGGACCGTTGGGCCATCACTAGGGCACGATGGTCTGTTGGGCCAGCACTTGGTCATGAGGGACCATTGGTTCAACGCTTGGTCACGAGGGACCATTTGGCCAACACTTGGTCACGAGGGTCCGTTTGGCCATCACTTGGTCACAAGGGTCCATTGGGCCATCACTTGGTCTCATGAGAGCGCTTGTGCCAGCGAAGGTATGCGAGGTGCTCCCATGGAGAGCCCTCTCACGATAGCACCGTGCGGTGCTCCTTGCGAGAATGCTACCTCTCCCCATATATGCTGATTGGGCCAGTTTCATCCATACCATCTTGCACCCTTATAAATTTGGTCATGAGGGACCATTGGGCCAACACTTGCTCACGAGGGACCGTTGGGCCAATCCTTGGTTACTAGGGTCCGTTTGGCCAACAACGTTGCGCCAACACTTGGTCACGAGGTACCGTTGGGCCAACCCTTGGTCACCAGGGTCCGTTTGGCCAACACTTGGTCACGAGGGAATGTTGCGCCAACAGTTGGTCATGAGAGACCGTTTGGGCCAACACTTGGTCACAAGGGACCGTTGGCCCAACCCTTGGTCATGCAGGTCCGTTGGGCCAACCCTTGGTCATGCGGGTCCGTTGGGCCAACCCTTGGTCATGAGGGTCCGTTTGGCCAACCCTTGGTCACGAGGGACCGTTGGTCCATCACTTGATCACGAGGGTCCATTGGGCCATCGCATGGTTTCGTGAGAACACAGTCGTAAGTTGTTTAAGGGTTAGGAGAAGCAGTCGGAGGGATGTTGGATGCCCATGTCTCGAAAATCCCTTGTCTTGCCTGTGGCACGCTGTGTTTCTATGTTTCACGAAGGAGTTTTCTTTTTCTCAGTCGCGTGACGGGGAAATAGGTTAACTCCGAGATTCGTTTCTGTAGAGTTCCGAGATCGGAGCCGGCACTGATTGCTTTACGGGATTGAATGATCCCATGCGGAAATGATGTCGAATGACTTCGTGCAAATGGTAGCGTTGATTCGGTGCCATGGAGGATGTAGAGCGTTTGGGCGCCCCCACGGGGTAGCGTCGAGCACATGTCGTCTCTACCTATTCACCAATTCGATTTCCTAATAGTGCATGGGTGGTAGTGGGGAGTCCACTTGGATGAGTCGAGAAACTACGAGGGACCTGTTCTCTTTTGTTCCTCATGCACTTGCGGGTGCTTCGTTGTTGGTTTCAATTTGTGGACCCTATTGATTCGGGTGACCATCTCGAGGTCGTAGCACAACGAAAAGAGCCTTTTGTGGACTCAAGGACATAGGTAGTGCCTTCCCTTTTAGGAGCTTGCGAAGTTTGAGCGCACGCTCAAACACGGTCGTAAGTTGTTTAAGGTTTAGGAGAAGCAGTCGGAGGGATGTTTGAGGCTCATGTCTCGAAAATCCCTTGTCTTGGCTGCGGCACGCTATGTTTCTGTGTTTCACGAAGGATTTTTCTGTTGCTCGGTCGCGTGACGGGGAATTCGGTTAACCCCGAGATTTGTTTCTGTAGCGTTGCGAGATCGGAGCCGGCACTGATGGCTTTACGGGATTGAACGATCCCATGCGGAAATGATGTCGAATGATTTCGTGCGAACGGTAGCGTTGATTCAGTGTGGTGCAGGAGGTAGAGCGTTTAGGCACCCCCATAGGGTAGCGTCGAGCGCATGTCATCTCTGCCTGTTCACCGATTCGATTACCTAGTAGCGCATGGGTGGTAGTGGGGAGTTCACCTGGACGAGTCGAGAAATGATGAGGGACCTGTTCTCTCTTGTTCTCAATGCACTTGAGGGTGCCTCGTTGTTGGTTTCGGTTTGAGGACTCTATTGATTCGAGTGACCGTCTCGAGGTTGTAGCACAACGAAAAGAGCCTTTTGTGGTCT
>MNCI01001884.1:448506-468506 GCA_015680685.1 Gnetum montanum
GCCCTCCCCAAGAGCGTTCTGTTGGAGAGCATCCTCCGTTAGAGAATCCTCTATTAGAGCAGCCTCCATGAGAGCACCTTGCGTTACGCACGTGAGAGTTTTCACCTTGAGAGCGTTCTTTCATAGAGCGCCCTTCCTAAGAGCACCCTCCCTGAGAACGCCCTCCTTGAGAGCGGTCTCCCTGAGGACGTCCTCATCAGTAGAGTTCTCCCTGTTGCACCCTTGTTGAGAGTAGTCTCCCTGGAGAACACCCTCCTTGAGAGCAGTCTCCCTAAGAGCGCGCTCATGGGGAGCAGTCTCCTTGAGAGGGATCTTCGTAAGAGTGCCCTCCTTGAGAAAACCCTTCTTGAGAGCGATCTCTCTGAGGATGCCTTCATCGTGAACGTTCTCCCTTGAGTGCCCTCATCGGGAGCAGTCTCCTTGGGAGCAATCTTCCTAAGTGTGCCCTCCCTAAGAATGCCCTCCTTGAGAGCGGTCTCTCTGACAGCACCCTCATCGGAAGCATTCTCCTTGGAGCGCCCTTGTTGAGAATGTTTTGTCAAAGAGCTTTCTCCTTGAGAGGGCCCTCGTTGGGAGCGTTCTCCCTGGAGCACCCTCGTTGAGAGTAGTCTTCCTGGAGAATGCCCTCCTTGAGAGCGGTCTCTCTGACAGCACCCTCATCGGAAGCATTCTCCTTGGAGCGCCCTTGTTGAGAATGTTTTGTCAAAGAGCTTTCTCCTTGAGAGGGCCCTCGTTGGGAGCGTTCTCCCTGTAACACCTTGGTTGAGAGCACTATGTCAAAGAGTGCCCTCCCTGAGAGCGTTCTCCCTGAGAGCTACCTCCATCAGAGTGGCCTCCATGAGAGCGTTCTCCTTGAGAGCGCCTTGCGCCCTCGTGTGAATGTTCTCCTCGAGAGCGTCATCATTGAGAGTGTTCTTTGGAAGAGCACCCTCCCTGAGAACGCCCTCCATGAGAGCGCCCTCTATTAGAGTGGCCTTTCGGAGAGCGTTCTCAATGAGAATGCCCTCCCAAAGAGCGCCTTGCACCACGCACGTGAGAGCGCTCTCCTTGAGCTAGTCCTTCGTGATCAAATTTATAAGGGCGTGGGACGGTATGGCTGAAACTGGCCCAATCAACATATATAGGGGGAGGTAGAGTTGACGAGCGGTCGGAGTGATATAGAGCAATACATGGGTTTCTCCCCCTAGGGAAGCCTTGCCCTGCCCACGATATCGCGGCCTCATTGTTCATGTTTGTGACCCGTGAGCCTTGTTTGCAAAGAAGGATAGCCCCGGAGAAGGTGGTGTCTTCGTTTACGATTTGAGATAAAAGGCTTGCAGCATTGTGGGCATGTTCCGTGGGGTTGGTTGCCCTGGAGCGTTCTTCTTGGAGCGCCCTCGTTGAGAGCTCCCTCTGGGCGAGTGCTCTCCCTCAAAGGGACCTCCCTTAGCGCACTTTGCATTATGCATGCGAGAGTGTTCTCCTGGAGAGCACCCTTGTTGAGATTGTTCTCTTGGAGAGCTACCTCCATTAGAACACCTTCATTGAGATCGGTTTCGCTGGGGACGCCCTCATTGAGAGAGTCCCTCTTTAAGAGCATTCTACGTGAGATCGCCCTCCTCAAGAGCGTTCTCCCTAAGAGCTCTCTCCCTTAGAGCGACCTCTCTCAGAGTGTTCTCCTCTAGAGCACCTTGCGTTGCACACGTGAGAGTGTTCTCCCTAAGAGCGCCTTTGTTGAGGGCGTTCTCTTGGAGAGTGGCCTCCATTAGAATGCCTTTCTTGAGAGCGGGCTCCATGAGATCACCCTCGATGAGAGCGTTATTTTTAGGAGTGCCCTTCATTATAGGGGCCTTTAGAAGAGCGTTCTCTTTGAGAGCGCCCTCGTTGAGATCATTTTGTCGAAGAGTGCCTTCGTTTAGAGTGTGCCCTTCACGAGAGCGTTTTCCCTGAGTGCGGCCTCTGTGAGAACGTTCTTCCTAAGGACGCGTTCTCCGATTATCTTGTGCTACGCCCGTGAGAGCATTCTTCTTGAGAACACCCTCATTGAAAGCTCTTTCTTAGAAGGTGCCCTCTTAGAGAACGGTCTTCATTAGTGGAAGCACCCTCAGAGTGTTTGACCTGAGATCACCTTGTGTTACGCACATGATAGTGTTCACCCCGTGAGCGCTGTTGTTGGGAGCTTTCTCTTGGAGAGCGTCCTCCATTACAGCGCCCTCGTTGAGATCGATCTAGCTGAGGACGCCCTCCTTGAGAGCGTTCTTCTTTAGAGCGCCATCTGATAGAGTGACCATCTGACAAGTGTTCTCTTTGAGGATGCCCTCTCCCAGATCGTTCTTCATAGAGTGCCCTCATCAAGATCGTTCTGTCGAAGGGTGCCCTCATTTAGATCGCCTTTGCTGAGATCGTTCTTCCTAAGAGCGATCTCTGTGAAAGAGTTCTCCTTGAGAGCTTCCTCCATGATGGCATTGTCCATGGGATCACCTTGCGTTATGCACATGAGAGTGTTCACCTTGAGAGTGTCGTCATTGAGAACGCCTGGATCAGAGAGTGCCCTCCCTGAGAATGGTGTCGTTGAGGAAGCCCTTCTAGAGAGGCGTCCTCCCTAAGAACGTTCTTAGTGGTAGTGGCCTCTCCAGGAGTGTGCTCCATTAGAGCTGCTTTTCAGATAGTGTTCTCCTTGAGAGCACCTTCCCTGAGAGTGCTTAGCGTTAGTCGCGTGAGAGTGTTCTCCTGGAGAGTGCCCTTGTTGAGACCTCGCTCTTGAAGGATGCCCTCCTAGAAAGATGCCCTCCTTGAGAGCGTTGTACGTGAGATCACCTTCCCTGAGAGCAAGAGTGTTCTCTTGGACAGCACCCTGCTAAAGCAGCCTTCCATTTGAGCATTCTCTGCGGAGCACCGTCATCGAGACCGTTTTGTTGAAGAGCGCCCTCCTTAAGGGCGGCCTCCAATAGAGCGGCCTTTGCAAGAGCGTTCTCCTTGAGAGCAGATTCGATGAAAGCGTTGTCCATGAGAGCACCTTGTGTTATGCACGTGAGAGTGTTCACCTCGAGAGCGCCCTCGTTGAGCACGTTCTTTTGGAGACCGCCCTTCGTAAGAGTGCCCTTCCTGAGAATGCCATCCTTGAGATTGGCCTCCCAGAGGACACCCTGCTCAAGAGCGTCTTTCTTAAGAACATTCCTCATGAGATCGACCTCCCCGAGAGTGCCCTCCTTGAGAGCATTCTCATGGAGAGCTTTCTGCGTAAGAGTGGCATCTCGAAGAGTGATCTCCTTCAGAGCGTCTTTCTATAGAGCGCGTTGTGCTACGTTATAGTGTTCTCTAGGAGGGTGCTCTCGTGGAGAGCTTCATCTTGGAGGGTGACCTCCTGGAGAGCAGTCTCCCTTTGAGCGTTCTCCTTGAGAGCACTTTGTGTTATGCACATGAGAGTGTTCTCCTTGAGAGCGCCTTTGTTGAGCTACCTTTGTATTAGAATGCCGTCCTTGAGATCGGTCTTATTGGGGACGCCCTCCTTTAGAGCGTTCTACATGAGATCGTCTTCCTCGAGATCATTCTCCTTGAGAGCGGCCTTTTGAAGAGCATATTCTCCTAGGGAGGGTCCTCGTCGTCAGCGTTCTCTGTGGAGCGCCCTCGTTCAGAGCGTTCTATCGAAGAGTGCTCTTCATGAGAGCGTTCTCCTTGAGATCGGCCTTTGTTAGAGTGGCATCCGCGAGAGAATTTTTCATGAGAGCATCGTGCGCTCTCGTGTGAGTGTTCTCCTCGAGAGCATCCTCGTTAAGAGCACCGTTAATAAGAGTGCCCTTCCCGAGAGCAGTCACGTTCAGGACGGTGTCGTTGGGAACGGTCCCCTTAAGAACGTTCTAGGTGAGAGCTCCCTCGCTTAGAGCAGCCCTTCTGAGAGCGTTCTTCTTGAGAGCGCTCTCAGGGAGAGCGCTCTCCTTCAAGTGCTGCGTTGTGACCAAATTTAGAAGGGTGCGGGACGGTATGGCTGAAACTGGCCCAATCAACATATATAGGGGGAGGTAGAGTTGACGAGCGGTGGGAGTGATATAGAGCGATACATGGGTTTCTCCCCCCAGGGAAGCCTTGCCCTGCCCATGATATCGCAGCCTCGTTGTTCATGTCTGTGACCCATGAGCCCCGTAGAAGTTGGTGTCATCGTTTACAATTTGAGATGAAAGGCTTGCAGCATTGCGGGCATATTCCGTGGGGTTGGTTGCCCTGGAGCGTTGTTCCTAGAGCGCCCTCATTGAGAGCTCCCTCTTGGAGAGCGGTCTCCATCAAAGGGAGCACTTTGCATTATGCACACAAGAGTGTTCTCTTGGAGAGCACCCTTGTTGAGATTATTCTCTTGGAGAGCTACCTCGATTAGAACTCCCTCCTTGAGAGCGTTCTCTTTAAGAGTGTTCTACGTGAGATCACCCTTCCCAAGAGCATTCTGCTTGAGAGGTCTCTCCCTCAGAGAGATCTCCTCTAGAGCACCTTGCGTTGCGCATGTGAGAGTGTTCTCCTTGAGAGCGTCTTTGTTGAGAGCGTTCTCTTGGAGAGTGGCCTCCATTAGAATGCCTTCCTTGGGAGCAGGATCCATGAGATCGCCCTGCATGAGAGCGTTCTTCTTAGGAGTGCCCTTCATTAGAGGGGCCTTCAGAAGAGTGTTTTCTTTGAGATCATTCTGTCGAAGAGTGCCTTCTTTTAGAGCGCGCCCTTCATGAGAGCATTTTTCCATGAGAGAGGCCTCTGTGAGAATGTTCTTCCTGAGGACGCCTTCTCCGATTATCTTGCGCCAAGCACGTGAGAGTGTTCTTCTCGAGAGCGCCTTCGTGGAGAGCTCTTTTTTAGAAGGTGCCCTCTTCGAGAGCAAGCATCCTCAGAGCATTCGACCTGAGATCATCTTGTGTTACGCACATGATAGTGTTCTCCTCGAGAGCACCGTGGTTGGCAGCATTCTCTTGGAGAGCGTCCTCCATTACAGCGTTCTCGTTGAGAGCGGTGTGGTTGAGGACACCCTCCTTGAGAACGTTCTTTCTTCTAAGCGCCCTTTGCAAGAGCGACCATTTGAGGAGTGTTCTCTTTGAGAGTGCCCACTCCTGGAGCGTTCTTTCTAGAGTACCCTCGTCGAGATCATTTTGTCGAAGGGTTCCCTCATTTAGATTGCCTTTGCTGAGAGTGTTCTTCCTAAGAGCGGTCTCTTTGAAAGCGTTCTCCCAGAGAGCTCCCTCCGTGATGGCGTTGTCCATGGGAGTGTGCTTGAGTTATGCACGTGAGAGTGTTCTTCTTAAGAGTGCCTTCGTTGAGAACGCTTGGATCGGAGGTGAGAGCGCTCTCATTGAATTGGTCCTTGGTGACCAAATTTATAAGGGTGCGGGACGGTATGGCTGAAAATGGCCCAATCAACATATATAGGGGGAGGTAGAGTTGACAAGAGGTTGGAGTGAAAGAGTGATACGTGGGTTTCTCCCCCTAGGGATGTTTTGCCCTGCCCACGATATCGAGGCCTGGTTGTTCATGTGGGTAACTTGCAAGGCTTGTTGGGAAGAAGGATAACCCCGGAGAAGGTGGTGTCCTCGTTTACGATTTGATTCAGGTGACTGTTTCATGGTCGTAGCACATCGAAAATAGCCAGCATTGATGGCTTTACAGGATTGAACGATCCCATGCGAAAACGATGTCGAATGACTTCGTGCGAACGGTAGAGTTGATTCGGTGTAGTGGAGGAGGTAGAGCGTTTGGGCACCCCCAAGGGGTAGCGTCAAGCGCATGTCGTCTCTGCCTGTTCACCGATTCGATTGCCTAGTAGTGCATGGGTGATAGTGGGGAGTTCACCTGGACGAGTCGAGAAACGACAAGGGACCCATTCTCTCTTATTCTCAATGCACTTGAGGGTGCCTCATTGTTGGTTTTGGTTTGATGACTCTATTGATTCGGGTGACCATCTCGAGGTCATAGCACAATGAAAAGAGCCTTTTGTGGACTCAAGGACATAGGTAGCGCCTTCCCTTGGAGGAGCTTGCGAAGTTTGAGCGCATGTGCGAACACGGTCGTAAGTTGTTTAAGGGTTCTGAGAAGCAGTCGGAGGAATGTTTGAGGCCCATGTCTCGAAAATCCCTTGTCTTGGCTGTGGCATGCTCTATTTCTGTGTTTCATGAAGGAGTTTTCTGTTGCTCAGTCACATGATGGTGAATTCGGTTAACCCCGAAATTTGTTTCTGTAGAGTTGCGAGATCGGAGCCGGCACTGATGGCTTTACGGGATTGAACGATCCCATGCGGAAATGATGTCGAATGACTTCGTGCGAACGGTAGCATTGATTCGGTGCGGTGGAGGAGGTAGAGCGTTTGGGCACCCCCATGGGGTAACGTCGAGTGCATGTCGTCTCTGCCTGTTCACCGATTCAATTGCCTAGTAGCGCATGGGTGGTAGTGGGGAGTTCACCTGGATGAGTCGAGAAACAACGAGGGACCCGTTCTCTCTTGTTCTCAATGCACTTGAGGGTGCCTTGTTGTTGGTTTCGGTTTAAGGACTCTATTGATTTGGGTGACCGTCTCGAGGTCATAGCATAACGAAAAGAGCCTTTTTTGGACTCAAGGACATAGGTAGCGCCTTCCCTTGGGGTAGCTTGTGAAGTTTGAGCGCACGCTCGAACATAGTCGTAAGTTCTTTAAGGGTTAGGAGAAGCAGTCGGAGGGATGTTCGAGGCCCATGTCTCAAAAATCCCTTGTCTTGGCTACGGCACGCTGTGTTTCTGTGTTTCACGAAGGAGTTTTCTATTGCTTGGTCGTGTGATGGGGAAATCAGTAAACTCCGAGATTCGCTTCTGCAGAGTTGTGAGATCGAAGCCGACACTGATGGCTTTATGGGATTGAACGAACCCATGCGGAAACGATGTCGAATGACTTCGTGCGAATGGTAGCATTGATTCGGTGCGTTGGAGGAGGTAGAGCGTTTGGACGCCCCCACAGGGTAGCATCGAGCGCATGTCGTCTCTGCCTGTTCACCGATTCGATTGCCTAGTAGCGCATGGGTGGTAGTGGGGAGTTCACCTGGATGAGTCGCGAAATGACGAGGGACCCGTTCTCTCTTGTTCTTAATGCACTTGAGGGTGCCTCGTTGTTGGTTTCGGTTTGAGGACTCTATTGATTCGGGTGACCATCTCGAGGTCGTAGCACAATAAAAAGAGCCTTTTGTGGACTCAAGGACACAGGTAGCGCCTTTCCTTGGAGGAGCTTGCAAAGTTTGACCGCACGCTCGAACACGGTCATAAGCTGTTTAAGGGTTAGGAGAAGCAGTCGGAGGGATGTTGGAGGCCCATGTCTCGAAAATCCTTTGTCTTGGCTACGGCACGCTGTGTTTCTGTGTTTCACGAAGGAGTTTTCTATTGCTCGGTCGCGTGACGAGGATATCGGCTAACTCCGAGATTCGTTTCTGTAGAGTTGCGAGATCGGAGCCGGCACTGATTGCTTTACAGGATTGAACGATCCCATGTGGAAATGATGTCGAATGACTTCGTGCGAACGGTAGCATTGATTTGTTGTGGTGGAGGATGTAGAGCATTTGGGCATCCCCACAGGGTAGCATCGAGTGCATGTCGTCTCTGCCTATTCACCGATTCGATTGCCTAATAGCGCATGGGTGGTAGTGGGGAGTTCACCTGGATGAGTCGCGAAATGACGAGGGACCCGTTCTCTCTTGTTCTTAATGCACTTGAGGGTGCCTCGTTGTTGGTTTCGGTTTGAGGACTCTATTGATTCGGGTGACCGTCTTGAGGTCGTAGCACAACCAAAAGAGCCTTTTGTGGACCCAAGGACACAGGTAGCGCCTTCCCTTAGAGTAGCTTGCGAAGTTTCAGCGCACGCTCGAACACGGTCGTAAGTTGTTTAAGGGTTAGGAGAAGCAGTCGGAGGGATATTTGAGGCCCATGTCTCGAAAATCCCTTGTCTTGGCTGCGACACACTGTGTTTCTGTGTTTCACGAAGGAGTTTTCTATTGCTCGGTCGTGTGACAGGGAATTCAGTTAACCCCAAGATTCGTTTCTGTAGAGTTGTGAGATCGGAGCCGGCACTGATGGCTTTACGGGATTGAATGATCCCATGCGGAAATGATGTCGAATGACTTCGTGCGAACGGTAGCGTTGATTCTGTGCAATGGAGGAGGTAGAGCATTTGGGCACCCCCACGGGGTAGCGTCGAGTGCATGTCGTCTCTTCCTATTCACCGATTCGATTGCCTAGTAGCGCATGGGTGGTAGTGGGGAGTTCACCTGGACGAGTCAAGAAACGACGAGGGACCTGTTCTCTCTTGTTGTCAATGCACTTGAGGGTGCCTCGTTGTTGGTTTCGGTTTGAGGACTCTATTGATTCGGGTGACCATCTCGAGGTCGTAGCACAACGAAAAGAGCCTTTTGTGGACTCAAGGACACAGGTAGCGCCTTCCCTTGGAGGAGCTTGTGAAGTTTGAGCGCACGCTCAAACACGGTCGTAAGTTGTTTAAGGGTTAGGAGAAGCAGTCGGAGGGATGTTGGAGGCCCATGTCTTGAAAATCCCTTGTCTTGGCTGCGGCATGCTGTGTTTCTATGTTTCACGAAGGAGTTTTCTGTTGCTCGGTCGCATGATGGGGAAATTAGTTAACTCTGAGATTCGTTTCTGTAGAGTTGCGAGATCGGAGCCGGCACTGATTGCTTTACGGGATTGAAGGATCCCATGCGGAAATGATGTCGAATGACTTCGTGCGAACAGTAGCATTGATTTGTTGCGATGGAGGATGTAGAGCGTTTGGGCGTCCCCACGGGGTAGCGTCGAGTGCATGTCGTCTCTGCCTGTTCACCGATTCGATTGCCTAATAGCGCATTGGTGGTAGTGGGGAGTCCACTTGGACGAGTGGAGAAACTACGAGGGACCTATTCTCTTTTGTTCCTAATGCACTTGAGGGTGCTTCATTGTTGGTTTCGATTTGTGGGCTCTATTGATTCGGGTGACCGTCTCGAGGTCATAGCACAACGAAAAGAGCATTTTGTGGACTCAAGGACACAGGTAGTGCCTTCCCTTGGAGTAGCTTGCGAAGTTTGAGCGCACGCTCGAACATGGTCGTAAGTTGTTTAAGGGTTAGGAGAAGCAGTCGGAGGGATGTTTAAGGCCCATGTCTTGAAAATCCCTTGTCTTGGCTGCGGCACGCTATGTTTCACGAAGGAGTTTTCTGTTGCTCGGTCGTGTGATGGGGAATTCGATTAACCCCAAGATTCGTTTCTATAGAGTTGCGAGATCGGAGCTGGCACTGATGGATTTACTGGATTGAATGATCCCATGCAGAAATGATGTCGAATGACTTCGTGCGAACCTTAGCGTTGATTCTGTGCGGTGGAGGAGGTAGAGCGTTTGGGTGCCCCCACGGGGTAGCGTCGAGTGCATTTCATCTCTACCTATTCACCGATTCGATTGCCTAGTAGTGCATGGGTGGTAGTGGGGAGTTCACCTGGACGAGTCGAGAAACGATGAGGGACCCGTTCTCTCTTGTTCTCAATGCACTTGAGGGTGCCTCATTGTTGGTTTCGGTTTGAGGACTCTATTGATTCGGGTGACCGTCTCGAGGTCGTAGCACAACGAAAAGAGCCTTTTGTGGACTCAAGGACATAGGTAGCGCCTTCCCTTGGAGGAGCTTGCGAAGTTTGAGTGCACGCTCGAACACGGTCGTAAGTTGTTTAATGGTTAGGAGAAGTAGTCGGAGGGATGTTGGAGGCCCATGTCTCGAAAATCCCTTGTCTTGGCTGCGACACACTGTGTTTCTGTGTTTCACGAAGGAGTTTTCTGTTGCTCGGTCGCGTGTAGGGGAATCCCGTTGTTGGTTTCGATTTGTGGACTCTATTGATTCGGGTGACTGTCTTGAGGTGATAGCTCTACGAAAAGAGCCTTTTGTGGACTCAAGGACACGGGTAGCGCCTTCCCTTTTAGGAGCTTACGAAGTTTGAGTGCACGCTCGAACACGGTTGTAAGTTGTTTAAGGGTTAGGAGAAGCAGTCGGAGGGATGTTTGAGGCCCATGTCTCGAAAATCCCTTGTCTTGGCTATAGCATGCTGTGTTTCTGTGTTTCACGAAGGAGTTTTCCATTGCTCGGTCGCATGATGCGGAATTCGGTTAACCCCAAGATTCGTTTCTGTAGAGTTGCAGGATCGGAGCCGGCACTAATGGCTTTACGGGATTGAACGATCCCATGCGGAAACGATGTCGAATAACTTCGTGTGAACGGTAGCATTGATTTGGTGCGGTGGAGGAGGTAGAGTGTTTGGGCGCCCCCACGGGGTAGCATCGAGTGGATGTCGTCTCTGCCTGTTCACTGATTTGATTGCCTAGTAGCGCATGGGTGGTAGTGGGGAGTTCACCTGGACGAGTCAAGAAACGATGAGGGACCCGTTCTCTCTTGTTCTTAATGCACTTGAGGGTGCCTCGTTGTTGGTTTCGGTTTGAGGACTCTATTGATTCGGGTGACTGTCTTGAGGTCATAGCACAACGAAAAGAGCCTTTTGTGGACTCAAGGACACAGGTAGTGCCTTCCCTTGGTGTAGCTTGTGAAGTTTGAGTGCACGCTCGAACACGGTCGTAAGTTGTTTAAGGGTTAGGAGAAGCAGTCGGAGGGATGTTGGAGGCCCATGTCTCGAAAATCCCTTGTCTTGGCTGCGGCACGCTGTGTTTCTGTGTTTCACGAAGGATTTTTCTGTTGCTCGGTCGCGTGACAGGGAAATCGGTTAACTCCAAGATTTGTTTCTGTAGAGTTGCGAGATTGGAGCCGGCACTGATTGCTTTACGGGACTGAACGATCCCATGCGGAAACGATGTCAAATGACTTCGTGCGAATGGTAGTGTTGATTCGGTACGGTGGAGGATGTAGAGAATTTGGGCACCCCCACGGGGTAGCGTCGAGTGCATGTCGTCTCTGCCTGTTCACCATTTCGATTGCCTAATAGCGCATGGGTGGTAGTGGGGAGTCCACTTGGACGAGTGGAGAAACTATGAGGGACCTGTTCTCTTTTGTTCCTCATGCACTTGAGGGTCCTTCGTTGTTGGTTTCGATTTGTGGACTCTATTGATTCGGGTGACCGTCTCGAGGTCATAGCACAACGAAAAGAGCCTTTTGTGGACTCAAGGACACAGGTAGCGCCTTCCCTTAGAGTAGCTTGCAAAGTTTGAGCGCATGCTCGAAAACGGTCGTAAGTTGTTTAAGGGTTAGGATAAGTAGTCGGAGGGATGTTTAAGGCCCATGTCTCGAAAATCCCTTGTCTTGGCTGCAGCACGCTGTATTTCTGTGTTTCACGAAGGATTTTTCTGTTGCACAGTCGCGTGACGGGGAATTCAGTTAACCCCGAGATTCGTTTCTGTAGAGTTGCGAGATTGAAGCCGGCACTGATGGCTTTACGGGATTGAACGATCCCATGCGGAAATGATGTCGAATGACTTCGTGCAAACGGTAGTGTTGATTCGGTGCGGTGGAGGAGGTAGAGCTTTTGGGCACCCCCACAGGGTAGTGTCGAGCGCATGTCCTCTCTGCCTGTTCACCGATTCGATTGCCTAGTAGCGCATGGGTGGTAGTGGGGAGTTCACCTGGACGAGTCGAGAAACGACGAGGGACTCGTTCTCTCTTGTTCTCAATGCACTTGAGGGTGCCTCGTTGTTAGTTTCGGTTTGAGGACTCTATTGATTCAGGTGACCATCTTGAGGTCGTAGCACAATGAAAAGAGCCTTTTGTGGACTCAAGGACATAGGTAGCGCCTTCCCTTGGAGTAGCTTGCAAAGTTTGAGCACACGCTCGAACACGGTCGTAAGTTGTTTAAGGGTTAGGAGAAGCAGTCGGAGGGATGTTGGAGGCCCATGTCTCGAAAATCCCTTGTCTTGGCTGCGGCACGCTGTGTTTCTGTGTTTCACGAAGGATTTTTCTATTGCTCGGTCGCATGACAGGGAAATCGGTTAACTTCGAGATTTGTTTCTGTAGAGTTGCGAGATCGGAGCCAGCACTGATTGCTTTACGGGACTGAACGATCCCATGCGGAAACAATGTCGAATGACTTCGTGCGAATGGTAGTGTTGATTCGGTACGGTGGAGGATGTAGAGAATTTGGGCACCCCCATGGGGTAGCATCGAGTGCATGTCATCTCTGCCTGTTCACCGTTTCGATTGCCTAATAGCGCATGGGTGGTACTGGGGAGTCCACTTGGACGAGTGGAGAAACTATGAGGGACCTGTTCTCTTTTGTTCCTCATGCACTTGAGGGTGCTTCGTTGTTGGTTTCGATTTGTGGACTCTATTGATTCGGGTGACCGTCTCGAGGTCATAGCACAACGAAAAGAGCCTTTTGTGGACTCAAGGACACAGGTAGCGCCTTCCCTTGGAGTAGCTTGCGAAGTTTGAGCGCAGGCTCGAACACGGTCGTGAGTTTCTTAAGGGTTAGGAGAAGCAGTCGAAGGGATGTTCGAGGCCATGTCTCGAAAATCCCTTGTGTTGGCTGCGGCACGCTGTGTCTCTGTGTTTCACGAAGGAGTTTTCCGTTGCTCGGTCGCGTGACGGGGAATTCGGTTAACCCTGAAACTCGTTTCTATAGAGTTGCGTGATCGGAGCCTGCACTGATGGCTTTACGGGATTGAACGATCCCGTGCGGAAACGTTGTTCAACGATTTCGTGCGAACGGTAGCGTTGATTGGGTGCGGTGGAGGAGGCAGAGCGTTTGGACGCCCCCACGGGGTAGCGTCGAGCGCATGTCGTCTCTGCCTGTTCACCGATTCGATTGCCTAGTAGCGCATGGGTGGTAATGACGAGTTCACATGGACGGGTCGAGAGTGGATGAGGGACATGTTCTCTCTTGTTCTGCATGCAGTTGAGGGTGCCTCGTTGTTGGTTTCGGTTTGAGGACTCTATAGACTCGGGTGACCGTCTCGAGGTCGTAGCACAACGAAAAGAGCTTTTTGTGGACTCAAGGACACAGGTAGCGCCTTCCCTTGGAGTAGCTTGCAAAGTTTGAGCACACGCTCGAACACGGTCGTAAGTTGTTTAAGGGTTAGGAGAAGTAGTCGGAGGGATGTTGGAGGCCCATGTCTCGAAAATCCCTTGTCTTGGCTGCGGCACACTGTGTTTCTGTGTTTCACGAAGGAGTTTTCTATTGCTCGGTCGCATGACGGGGAAATCAGTTAACTTCGAGATTCGTTTCTGTAGAGTTGCGAGATCGGAGCCAGCACTGATTGCTTTACGGGATTGAACGATCCCATGCGGAAATAATGTCGAATGACTTCGTGCGAACGGTAGTGTTGATTCGGTGCGGTGGAGGATGTAGAGTGTTTGGGTGCCCCCATGGGGTAGCGTTGAGCGCATGTCGTCTCTGCCTGTTCACTGATTTGATTGCCTAATAGTGCATGGGTGGTAGTGGGGAGTCCACTTGGACGAGTCGAGAAACTACGAGGGACCTGTTCTCTTTTGTTCCTCATGCACTTGAGGGTGCTTCGTTGTTGGTTTCGATTTGTGGACTCTATTGATTCGGGTGACCATCTCGAGGTCGTAGCACAACGAAAAGAGCCTTTTGTGGACTCAAGGACACAGGTAGCGTCTTCTCTTTTAGGAGCTTGTGAAGTTTGAGCGCACGCTCGAACATGGTCGTAAGTTGTTTAAGGATTAGGAGAAGCAGTCGGAGGGATGTTTGAGGCCCATGTCTCAAAAATCCCTTGTCTTAGCTGCGGCACGCTGTGTTTCTGTCTTTCACGAAGGAGTTTTCTGTTGCTCGGTTGCGTGACGGGGAATTCGGCTAGCCCCGAGATTCATTTCTGTAGAGTTGCAAGATCGAAGCCGGCACTGATGGCTTTACGGGATTGAACGATCCCATGCGGAAATGATGTCGAATGACTTCATGCGAACGGTAGCCTTGATTCGGTGCGGTGGAGGAGGTAGAGCGTTTGGGCACCCCCACAGGGTAGCGTCGAGCGCATGTCGTCTCTGCCTGTTCACCGATTCGATTGCCTAGTAGCACATGGGTGGTAGTGGGGAGTTCACCTGGACGAGTCGAGAAACGAAGAGGGACCCATTCTCTCTTGTTCTCAATGCACTTGAGGGTGCCTCATTGTTGGTTTCGGTTTGAGGACTCTATTGATTCGGGTGACTGTCTCGAGGTCGTAGCACAACGAAAAGAGCCTTTTGTGGACTCAAGGACATAGGTAGCGCCTTCCCTTGGAGGAGCTTGCGAAGTTTGAGCGCACGCTCGAACACGGTCGTAAGTTGTTTAACGGTTAGGAGAAGCAGTTGGAGGGATGTTGGAGGCCCATGTCTCGAAAATCCCTTGTCTTGGCTGCGGCACGCTGTGTTTCTGTGTTTCACGAAGGAGTTTTCTGTTGCTTGGTCGCGTGAAGGGGAATCCCATTGTTGGTTTCGATTTGTGGACTCTATTGATTCGGGTGACTGTCTTGAGGTCGTAGCTCTACGAAAAGAGCCTTTTGTGGACTCAAGGACACGGGTAGCGCCTTCCCTTTTAGGAGCTTGCGAAGTTTGAGTGCACGCTCGAACACGGTCGTAAGTTGTTTAAGGGTTAGGAGAAGCAGTCGGAGGGATGTTTGAGGCCCATGTCTCGAAAATCCCTTGTCTTGGCTACGGCACGCTGTGTTTCTGTGTTTCACGAAGGAGTTTTCCATTGCTCGGTCGCATGATGGGGAATTCGGTTAACCCTGAGATTCATTTCTGTAGAGTTGCAGGATCGGAGCCGTCACTGATGGCTTTACGGGATTGAACGATCCCATGCGGAAACGATGTCGAATAACTTCATGTGAACGGTAGCATTGATTTGGTGCGGTGGAGGAGGTAGAGTGTTTGGGCACCCCCACGGGGTAGCGTCGAGTGCATGTCATCTCGGCCTGTTCACCAATTCGATTGCCTAGTAGCGCATGGGTGGTAGTGGGGAGTTCACCTGGACAAGTCAAGAAACGACGAGGGACCTGTTCTCTCTTGTTCTCAATGCACTTGAGGGTGCCTCGTTGTTGGTTTCGGTTTGAGGACTCTATTGATTCGGGTGACCGTCTCGAGGTCGTAGCACAACGAAAAGAGCCTTTTGTGGACTCAAGGACACAGGTAGTGCCTTCCCTTGGTGTAGCTTGTGAAGTTTGAGCGCACGCTCGAACACGGTCGTAAGTTGTTTAAGGGTTAGGAGAAGCAGTCGGAGGGATGTTGGAGGCCCATGTCTCGAAAATCCCTTGTCTTGGCTGCGGCACGCTGTGTTTCTGTGTTTCACGAAGGATTTTTCTGTTGCTCGGTCGCGTGACAGGGAAATCGGTTAACTCCGAGATTTGGTTCTGTAGAGTTGCGAGATCGGAGCCGGCACTGATTGCTTTACGAGACTGAACGATCCCATGTGGAAATGATGTCGAATGACTTCATGCAAATGGTAGTGTTGATTCGGTACGGTGGAGGATGTAGAGAATTTGGGCACCCCCACGGGGTAGCGTCGAGTGCATGTCGTCTCTGCCTGTTCACCGTTTTGATTGCCTAATAGCGCATGGGTGGTAGTGGGGAGTCCACTTGGACGAGTGGAGAAACTATGAGGGACCTGTTCTCTTTTGTTCCTCATGCACTTGAGGGTGCTTCGTTGTTGGTTTCGATTTGTGGACTCTATTGATTCGGGTGACCGTCTCGAGGTCATAGCACAACGAAAAGAGCCTTTTGTGGACTCAAGGACACAGGTAGCGCCTTCCCTTGGAGTAGCTTGCGAAGTTTGAGCGCACGCTCGAACACGGTCGTGAGTTGTTTAAGGGTTAGGAGAAGCAGTCGAAGGGATGTTCGAGGCCATGTCTCGAAAATCCCTTGTGTTGGCTGCGGCACGCTGTGTCTCTGTGTTTCACGAAGGAGTTTTCCGTTGCTCGGTCGCGTGACGGGGAATTCGGTTAACCCTGAAACTCGTTTCTATAGAGTTGCGTGATCGAAGCCGGCACTGATGGCTTTACGGGATTGAACGATCCCATGCGGAAATGATGTCGAATGACTTCGTGCGAACGGTAGTGTTGATTCGGTGCGGTGGAGGAGGTAGAGCGTTTGGGCACCCCCACAAGGTAGAGTCGAGCGCATGTCGTCTCTGCCTGTTCACCGATTCGATTGCCTAGTAGCGCATGGGTGGTAGTGGGGAGTTCACCTGGACGAGTCGAGAAACGACGAGGGACTCGTTCTCTCTTGTTCTTAATGCACTTGAGGGTGCCTCGTTGTTGGTTTCGGTTTGAGGACTCTATTGATTCAGGTGACCGTCTCGAGGTCGTAGCACAATGAAAAGAGCCTTTTGTGGACTCAAGGACACAGGTAGCTCCTTCCCTTGGAGTAGCTTGCAATGTTTGAGCACACGCTCGAACACAGTCGTAAGTTGTTTAAGGGTTAGGAGAAGTAGTCGGAGGGATGTTGGAGGCCCATGTCTCGAAAATCCCTTGTCTTGGCTGTGGCACACTGTGTTTCTGTGTTTCACGAAGGAGTTTTCTGTTGCTCGGTCGCATGACGGGGAAATCGGTTAACTTCGAGATTCGTTTCTGTAGAGTTGCGAGATTAGAGCCAGCACTGATTGCTTTACGGGATTGAACGATCCCATGTGGAAATAATGTCGAATGACTTTGTGCGAACGGTAGCGTTGATTCGGTGCGGTGGAGGATGTAGAGTGTTTGGGTGCCCCCACGGGGTAGCGTTGAGTGCATGTCGTCTCTACCTGTTCACCGATTCGATTGCCTAATAGCGCATGGGTGGTAGTGGGGAGTCCACTTGGACGAGTCGAAAAACTACGAGGGACCTGTTCTCTTTTGTTCCTCATGCACTTGAGGGTGCTTCGTTGTTGGTTTCGATTTGTGGACTCTATTGATTCGGGTGACCATCTCGAGGTCGTAGCACAACGAAAAGAGCCTTTTGTGGACTCAAGGATACAGGTAGCGTCTTCTCTTTTAGGAGCTTGTGAAGTTTGAGCACACGCTCGAACACGGTCGTAAGTTGTTTAAGGATTAGGAGAAGCAGTCGGAGGGATGTTTGAGGCCCATGTCTCAAAAATCCCTTGTCTTGGCTGCGGCACGATGTGTTTCTGTCTTTCACGAAGGAGTTTTCTATTGCTCGGTTGCATGACGGGGAATTCGGTTAACCCCGAGATTCATTTCTGTAGAGTTGCAAGATCGAAGCCAGCACTGATGGCTTTACGGGATTGAACGATCCCATGAGGAAATGATGTCGAATGACTTCATGCGAACGGTAGCGTTGATTCGGTGCGGTGGAGGAGGTAGAGCGTTTGGGCACCCCCACAGGGTAGCGTCGAGCGCATGTCGTCTCTACCTGTTCACCGATTCGATTGCCTAGTAGCACATGGGTGGTAGTGGGGAGTTCACCTGGACGAGTCGAGAAATGATGAGGGAACCGTTCTCTCTTGTTCTCAATGCACTTGAGGGTGCCTCATTGTTGGTTTCGGTTTGAGGACTCTATTGATTCGGGTGACCATCTCGAGGTCATAGCACAATGAAAAGAGCCTTTTGTTGACTGAAGGAGATAGGTAGCGCCTTCCCTTGGAGTAGCTTGCGAAGTTTGAGCACACGCTCGAACACGATCGTAAGTTGTTTAAGGGTTAGGAGAAGCAGTCGGAGGGATGTTGGAGGCCCATGTCTCGAAAATCCCTTGTCTTGGCTGCGGCACACTGTGTTTCTGTGTTTCACGAAGGATTTTTCTGTTGCTCGGTCACGTGACGGGGAAATCAGTTAACTTCAAGATTCGTTTCTGTAGAGTTGCGAGATCGGAGCCGGCACTGATTGCTTTACGGGATTGAACGATCCCATGCAGAAACGATGTCAAATGACTTCGTGCGAACGGTAACATTTATTTGGTGCGGTGGAGGATGTAGAGTGTTTGGGTGCCCCCACGGGGTAGCGTCGAGTGCATGTCATCTTTGCCTATTCACCGATTCGATTGCCTAATAGTGTATGGGTGGTAGTGGGGAGTCCACTTGGACGAGTCGAGAAACTACGAGGGACCTGTTCTCTTTTGTTCCTCATGCACGTGAGGGTGCTTCGTTGTTGGTTTCGATTTGTGGACTCTATTGATTCGAGTGACCGTCTCGAGGTTGTAGCACAACGAAAATAGCCTTTTGTTGACTCAAGGACACAGGTAGCGCCTTCCCTTTTAGGAGCTTGCGAAGTTTGAGTGCACGCTCGAACACGGTCGTAAGTTGTTTAAGTGTTAGGAGAAGCAGTCGGAGGGATTTTTGAGGCTCATGTCTCGAAAATCCCTTGTCTTGGCTGCGGCAAGCTATGTTTCTGTGTTTCACGAAGGAGTTTTCTGTTGCTCGGTCGTGTGACAGGGAATTCGGTTAACCCCAAGATTCGTTTCTGTAGAGTTGCGAGATCAGAGCTGGCACTGATGGCTTTACGGGATTGAATGATCCCATGCGGAAACGATGTCGAATGACTTCGTGCGAATGGTAGCGTTGATTCGGTGCGGTGGAGGAGGTAGAGCGTTGGGGCGCCCCCACGGGGTAGCGTCGAGTGCATGTCATCTCTGCCTATTCACCGATTCGATTTCCTAGTAGCGCATGGGTGGTAGTGGGGAGTTCACCTGGCCGAGTCGAGAAACGACGAGGGACTCGTTCTCTCTTGTTGTCAATGCACTTGAGGGTGCCTCCTTGTTGGTTTCGGTTTGAGGACTCTATTGATTGGGGTGACCATCTCGAGGTCATAGCACAACGAAAAGAGCCTTTTATGGACTCAAGGACACAGGTAGCGCCTTCCCTTAAAGTAGCTTACGAAGTTTGAGCGCACGCTCGAACATGTTCGTAAGTTGTTTAAGGGTTAGGAGAAGTAGTCGGAGGGATGTTGGAGGCCCATGTCTCGAAAATCCCTTGTCTTGGCTGCGGCATGCTATGTTTTTGTGTTTCACGAAGGAGTTTTCTGTTGCTCGGTCGCGTGACGGGGAATTCTGTTTATCCCGAAATTCGTTTCTGTAGAGTTGCGAGATCGGAGCCGGCACTGATGGCTTTACAGGATTGAACGATCCCATGCGGAAACGATGTCGAATGATTTCACGCCAATGGTAGTGTTGATTCGGTATGGTGGAGGATGTAGAGCATTTGGGCGTCCCCACGGGGTAGCGTCGACCGCATGTCGTCTCTGCCTGTTCACCGATTCGATTGCCTAGTAGCGCATGGGTGGTAGTGGGGAGTTCACTTGGACGAGTCGAGAAATGACAAGGGACCCGTTCTCTCTTGTTCTCAATGCACTTGAGGGTAACTCGTTGTTGGTTTCGGTTTGAGGACTCTATTGATTCGGGTGACCATCTAGAGGTTGTAGCACAACGAAAAGAGCCTTTTGTGGTCTCAAGGACACAGGTAGCGCCTTCCCTTGGAATTGCTTGTGAATTTTGAGCGCACGCTCGAACACGGTCGTAAGTTGTTTAAGGGTTAGGAGAAGAAGTCGGAGGGATGTTTGAGGCCCATGTCTCAAAAATCCCTTATCTTGGCTGTGGCACGCTTTGTTTCTGTGTTTCACGAAGGAGTTTTCTGTTGCTCGGTCACGTGACGGGGAAATCCGTTAACTTCGAGATTCATTTCTGTAGAGTTGCGAGATCAGAGCCGGCACTGATTGCTTTATGGGATTGAACAATCCCATGCAGAAACGATGTTGAATGACTCTGTGCGAACGGTAGCGTTGATTCGGTGGGGTGGAGGATGTAGAGTGTTTGGGTGCCCCCACGGGGTAGCGTCGAGCGCATGTCATCTCTGCCTGTTCACCGTTTCGATTGCCTAATAGCGCATGGGTGGTAGTGGGGAGTCCATCTAGACGAGTCGAGAAACTACGAGGGACCTGTTCTCTTTTGTTCCTCATGCACTTGAGGGTGCTTCGTTGTTGGTTTCGATTTGTGGACTCTATTGATTCGGGTGACCGTCTCGAGGTCGTAGCACAATGAAAAGAGCCTTTTGTGGACTCAAGGACACAGGTAGCGCCTTCCCTTTTAGGAGCTTGCGAAGTTTGAGCGCACGCTCGAACACAGTCGTAAGTTGTTTAAGGGTTAGAAGAAG
>MNCI01001884.1:478506-482603 GCA_015680685.1 Gnetum montanum
GTGCTCTCCCAAGAGTGCTCTCCATGGGAGCACCTCGCATAGCTGCATTGGCACGAGCGCTCTCACGAGACCAACTAATGGCCCAACGGACCCTCGTGACCAAGTGTTGGCCCAACGGTCCCTCATGATCAACTATTGTCCAAACGGTCCCTCGTGACCAAGGGTTGGCCCAACGGTCCCTCGTGACCAAGCGTTGAACCAACGATCCCTCGTGACCCAGTGTTGGCCCAACGGTCCCTCATGACCAAGCATTGAACCAGCGGTCCCTCGTGATCACATTTATAAGGGTGCAGGATGGCATGGCTGAAACTGGCCCAATCAACATATATGGGGAGAGGTAGCGTTCTCCCTGGGAGCACTGCATGGTGCTCTCGCAAGAGTGCTCTCCATGGGAGCACCTCGCATAGCTGCGTTGGCACGAGCACTCTCACGAGACCAAGTGATGGCCCAATGGACCCTCGTGATCAAGTGTTGGCCAAATGGTCCCTTGTGATCAACTGTTGGCCCAACGGTCCCTCGTGACCACATTTATAAGGGTGCAGGATGGTATGGCTGAAACTGGCCCAATCAACATATATGGGGAGAGGTAGCGTTCTCCCTGGGAGCACTGCACGGTGCTCTCGCAAGAGTGCTCTCCATGGGAGCACCTCGCATAGCTGCGTTGGCACGAGTGCTCTCACGAGACCAACTGATGGCCCAACGGACCCTCGTGACCAAGTGTTGGCCAAACTGTCCCTCGTGACCAACTGTTGGCCCAACGGTCCCTCGTGAACAACTGTTGGCCCAACGGTCCCTCGTGACCAAGTGTTGGCCCAACGGTCCCTCGTGACCACATTTATAAGGGTGCAGGATGGTATGGCTGAAACTGGTCCAATCAACATATATGGGGAGAGGTAGCATTCTCCCTGGGAAAACCGCACGGTGCTCTCACGAGAGTGCTCTTCGTGGGAGCACCTCGCATAGCTGCGCTCGCACGAGACCAAGTGATGTCCCAACGGACCCTCGTGACCAAGAGTTGGCCAAACAGTCCCTCGTGACCAAGAGTTGGCCAAACGGTCCCTCATGACCAAGCGTTGAACCAGCGGTCGCTCGTGACCAAGCGTTGAACCAACGGTCCCTCGTGACCAAGTGTTGGCCCAACAGACCATCGTGACCAAGGGTTGACCCAACGGACCCTCGTGACCAACTGTTGTCCAAATGGTTCCTTGTGACCAACTGCTGGCCCAACGGTCCCTCGTGACCAAGTGTTGGCCCTCGTGACCAAGTTTTGGCGGAACGGTCCCTCGTGACCCAAGGGTTGTCCCAACGGTCCCTTGTGACCACGTGTTGGCCCAACAGACCATCGTGACCAAGGGTTGGCCCAACGGACCCTCGTGACCAAGTGTTGGCCAAACGGTCCCTCATGACCAAGCGTTACCCTGATGGTCCCTCATGACAAAGTGTTGGCCAAATGGAGCATCGTGACCAAGGGTTGGCCCAACGGTTCCTCGTGACCAAATTTATAAGGGTGCAGGATGGTATGGCTAAAATTGGCCCAATCAACATATGTGGGGAGAGGTAGCGTTCTCCCTAGGAGCACAGCACAGTGCTCCCGCAAGAGTGCTCTCCATGGGAGCACCTCGCATAGCTGCGTTGGCATGAACGCTCTCACGAGACCAAGTGTTGGTCCAATGGTCCCTCATGACCTAGTGTTGGCCAAACGGAGCATCGTGGCGAAGGGTTGGCCCAACGAACCCTCGTGACCAAGTGTTGGCCCAATGGTCCCTCGTGACCAACTGTTGGCCAAAGGTTCCCTCGTGACCAAGTGTTGACGCAGCGGACCCTCGTGACCAAGGGTTGGCCCAACGGTACCTCGTGATCAAATTTATAAGGGTGCAGGATGGTATGGCTGAAACTATCCCAATCAGCATGTTTGGGGAGAGGTAGCGTTCTCCCTGGGAGCACCGCATGGTGCTCTCGTGAGAGTGCTCTCCATGGGAGCACCTCGCATAGCTGCACTGGCATGAGTGCTCTCACGAAACCATGCGATGGCCCAATGGACCCTCGTGATCAAGTGATGGACCAACAGTCCCTCGTGACCAAGGGTTGGCCAAATGGACCCTCGTGACCAAGGGTTGGCCCAATGGACCCACATGACCAAGGGTTGGCCCAACGGACCCGCATGACCAAGGGTTGGGCCAATGGTCCCTTGTGATCAAGTGTTGGCCCAAATGGTCCCTCATGACCAACTGTTGGCGCAACGTTCCCTCATGACCAAGTGTTGGCCAAACGGACCTTGGTGACCAAGGGTTGGCCCAACGGTACCTCGTGACCAAGTGTTGGTGCAACGTTGTTGCCCAAATGGACCCTAGTAACCAAGGATTGGCCCAACGGTCCCTCGTGAGCAAGTTTTGGCCCAACGATCCCTCGTGACCAAATTTATAAGGGTGCAAGATGGTATGGATGAAGCTGGCCCAACCAGCATATATGGGGAGAGGTAGCATTCTTGCAGGGAGCACCACACGGTGCTCTAGTGAGAGGGCTCTCCATGGGAGCACCTCACATACCTTCGATGGCACAAGCACTCTCACGAGACCAAGTGATGGCCCAATGGACCCTCATGACCAAGTGATGGCCAAACGGACCCTCGTGACCAAGTGTTGGCCAAATGGTCCCTCATGACCAAGCGTTCAACCAATGGTCCCTCATGACCAAGTGTTGGCCCAACAGACCATCGTGCCCTAGTGATGGCCCAACGGTCCCTTGTGACCAACTATTGGCCAAACGGACCCTCGTGACCAAGGGTTGGACATACGGTCCCTCCTGACCAAGTATTGTCCCAACGGTCCCTTATGACCAAGGGTTGGCCAAATGGACCCTCATGACCAAGGGTTGGTCCAACGGACCTGCATGACCAAGGGTTGGGCCAACGGTTCCCTGTGACCAAGTGTTGACCCAACGGTCCCTCGTGACCAAGTGTTGGCTCAACGGTCCCTCGTGACCAAGGCTTGTTCCAATGGTCCCTCGTGACCAAGGGTTGTTCCTACGGTCCCTCGTGACCAAGTGTTGGCCCAACGATCCCTCGTGACCAAGTGTTGGCACAACGTTCCCTCGTGACCAAGCGTTGGCCAAATGGTCCCTCGTGACCAAGGGTTGGCCCAACGGTCCCTCGTGACAAAGGGTTGGCCCAACGGTCCCTCGGACCAAGTGTTGGCACAACGTTCCCCTAGTGACCAAGGATTGTCCCAACGGTCCCTCGTGACCAAGTGTTGGCCCAATGGTCCCTCGTGACCAAGTGTTGGCACAACGTTCCCTCGTGACCAAGCGTTGGCCAAATGGACCCTCGTGACCAAGGGTTGGCCCAACGGTCCCTCGTGACCAAGTGTTGGCCAAACGGACCCTAGTAACCAAGGATTGGCCCAACGGTCCCTCGTTATCAAGTGTTGGCCCAACGATCCCTCGTGACCAAATTTATAAGGGTGCAGGATGGTATGGCTGAAACTGGCCCAATCAGCATATATGGGGAGAGGTAGCATTCGTGTTGGGAGCACTGTACGGTGCTCTCCATGGGAGCACCTCGCATACCTGCGTTGGCACAAGCACTCTCACGAGACCAAGTGATGGCCTAACGGACCCTCATGACCAAGTGTTGGCCAAACGGTCCCTCGTGACCAAGCGCTGAACCAACGGTCCCTCATGGCCAAGTGTTGGCCCAACGGTCCCTCATAACCAATTGTTGGCCAAACGGTCCCTCATGACCAAGTGTTGGCCAAACGGTCCCTCGTGACCAAGGGTTGGCCGAACGGTCCCTCATGACCAAGTGTTGGCACAATGGTCCCTCGTGCCCAAGTGTTGGCGCAACAGACGCTCATGACCAAGGGTTGGCCCAACAGTCCCTCGTGACCAAGTGTTGGCCCAACGGTCCCTCGTGACCAAATTTATAAGGATGCAGGATGGTATGGCAGAAAATGGCCCAATCAGCATATATGGGGAGAGGTAGCGTTCTCCCTAGGAGCACCTTGCATAGCTGCGCTGGCACGAGCACTTTCATGTGACCAAGTGATGGCCCAACGGACCCTCGTAACCAAGTGTTGGCCCAACGGACCCTCGTGACCAAG
>MNCI01001885.1:0-54393 GCA_015680685.1 Gnetum montanum
GTTTCGTATGGTTGAGTGTAGGGGTACCTCACCACTCATCACAAAAGATGACATCAGAAGTTTCGGCAAAGGTAGACCAAATGTGGGATTCCCTAGACAACAAATTTCAAACTATTCTTAAAATAGTAGAGGAGTCTAGGGAGCAAGGTAGTGAGAAAAGAAAAAAGAAAGAGGCTAAACATGCATGTAGCAAGGGTAAGGGCAAAGTTGTCATCATTGAAGAGGTTGTGGATTTGGAAATAGACAATGATAGTGGATGCGAGATATGTCAATATGACCATCCTAAGGGATGTTGCCCTGTAATCTCACATCTGCAGGAGTCTGGGATGTATGCGCTCAACCCATGATTAAACAAAAGGAAAACAACCCGAAGGTCACCTTATCCTCAAGGTAACCCATGGCAGTTCCACCAACCCTTAACATATTATCCCAGTGGAACTCCACCACAACTGATTGAGCAATATTAATAGTGGTAGCACCCACAATCATGGAGAATGCCACCACCAAGGCAACAGTATCCTTACCGGCAACCTGACCCATATGGATATTAATACAGCAGCCAATCTCCCCACGTGACTCTACTAATCACGTCACTCCTCAACCTCACTACCAAGCCCACAAGTATTATGGGACTCCCTCTTCTAGAGGTGATATTCTGCAAGCATATCATCCTTCTCATCTGGCTGCATCTCTTCCACCAATAGCTCTACTACCACCTGCTCCCGCGATGCAAGGTGAAATCCCTACCTAGCCGCAGCAACGTAACGCCACAAGGACTATTAACTCTCAACCTACTGTTGGTTCCAACAACCACATGAAGAAAAGACCTTTCTTTAGAACCAACAGTCCAACCAAGCCATTGCAATCACAAGCGACTGATTCCTTAGATACCTCAATATCAATCAAAACTTCAGAGCCCCCTTCAACCCAATCACTGCACTCAATGCATATAGTCATGCTAACACATGTCATCACCGATTGGATCAAAGCTGGCCACCTTTCCAAGAAATTCTTTGATCGTGGAAGTCCTCTAATATACTTACAAATCGCTAAAAATGTGCCATGTAAGGCTCTTTTGAATTCAGGTTCTAGTGTCAACTTGATTTCTCAAGAAATGTACAAGGCCTAGAACCTACCTCCATTAAAAAAGAGCAACATCCATCTAGAATTGGCTGACTAGTCCATCACTGTCCCATTGGACCTGGTGGAAGACATTGTTACCACCATTTCTGGATGGTTGTATCTAACTGACTTCCTAGTGATTCAAGTAAACAATGGTAAAGGTGACTTCCCAATCATAATGGGAAGAGCATGGCTAAGCACCATCGATGCATGCCTAGGAATCTGTGATCTTTCCCTAGAAATATCAAAGGAAAATACATTTGGAAAGATTGAGAAGAAGAAAGTTTCGTGCATCACATACAGTGACATAGAGTGTAATTGAGTGTAGAGGTCATGGTTTGTACAAAGTTTAGCATTTTCTGCATGCAATCAGTGTGCACAAGTGATTAACATACAAAGATGCATGTATGTAATAACCACATGACAAGAAGACACCCAGTAGCTGACAGCTGATCAAGAAAGAAATTCACTCATATGCATGAAACCAACTGAGGGTTTGACCTGTGCTTACATTGATAGCATAGATGCATTAGAGCAAGTCCACCACCAACTTCCAAGTCTTAGCCTTGAAAATATCAACTGGGGGAAGTTGGAAATCCTTGAGAAATTTAAGCAAGAGCCCCTCAAGCTGAAACCATTGCCCACCTGTATGGAATACACATTCCTTAAAAACTGAAAACCAGTGATTATCAATCCTAAGCTTGCTCCTTAGTAGAAAGAAGAACTACTAAAGGTAATAAATAAATGGTTGAAAGCCTTCACTTGGTCATATCTTGAATTAATTGGAATAGATCCTAGGATATGCCAACATAGAATTTACACCGACCCCTCCATGAAGCCTCAAAGATAACCACAAAGGTGATTGAACCCTAAGCTGAAGCAAGTAGTTAAGGAAGAAATCAAACAGCTTCTCAAGGTTGGGTTCATATACCCCATTGTTGATAGTGAATGGATTAGCCCCTCAGTTATTGTGCCTAAAAAGGGAGGAAAATGGAGGATGTGCATAGATTTTAGGCTACTAAATATGGCAACATTTAAAGATCACTTTCCACTGTCATTTTTCGACAAAGTCTTAGACATCATTTCAAGGCATCGTTATTTCAGTTTTCTAGATGGATATAGTGGATATAACCATATATAAATAGCCCCAAAAGACCATGCCAAGACTACGTTCACCAGTCCTTGGGGAACGTTCGCATATAAACAAATGTTGTTTGGCTTGTGCAATGCCCCTGCAACATTTCAATGACTAGTTCTAAGCATATTCCAACAGTAGATAGGGAATGGCGTGGAGGTCTTTATGGATGACTTCTCCACTTATGGAGCAAACTTTGATCAAGCCTTGAACCAATTGGAGCAAGTGTTAAAAAGATGTGTAGAAACCAATTTAAGGCTCAATTGGTAGAAAAGTCATTTGATGGTCCAAGAAGGCGTAGTACTAGAGCATAAAATCTCACACACAGGAATAGAGGTAGACCCCAAGAAAATCAAAATTATCCAAGGAATTACCCGTCAACCAGAAACTATCAAAGATATTCAATCATTCCTTAGACATATTGGCTACTATAGGAGATTTATTGAGAACTTTTCAAAGGTTTCCAAACCATTAGTGGAATTAACAAAAAGGACGTACCTTTCAAGTGGACCAGGGAATGCGAATTAGCTTTCCAAACTCTGAAACAGAAGCTAGTAGAAACACCCATTCTATAAGCTTCTGACTGGTTCAAACTATTCCATATCATGACTGATGCATCCAACTATGCTTTAGGAGTTGTACTTACACAGTTAGATGATCAAAAGCATCCTTATTACATCCACTATGCAAGTAGAAGTATCACTAGTGCATAACTTAACTACACTACCACAAAGAAAGAATTAATGGTTGTAGGGTTTGCACTAAAAAAGTTTAGACACTATGTATTGGGATATAAAGTATCTATACATACAGATCATAGTGCAATCTAGTTCCTCATGAATAAGCCAATGGTAAGCCCTCATATCATACAATGGCTTGTAATCTTACAAGAGTTCGATTTAATGATGATCGATCGCAAGGGCACCGAGAATGTAGTTGCTGATCATTTATCTTAGTTCCAATGGAACAACAAAGAGGATGAGTATCCAATTTCTGATCATTTCCCTGATGGATTCCTCTTTCCTGGTGTAGTGAATAATCAATCATCCATGGAGACAAAATGGTACAGTAGCATTCTTACTTATCTCCTCATCCAACAAACACCACAAGAGTTAAACCTTAAGAAGAAACAACAGTTTCTTCACCGAGCCAAGTACTTTATGGAGATCAATAGGCAACTTTACAAAGTGTGTCTCAATGGCTTGGTTCGATGGTGTGTTCCTGATATAGATCAACTACGAGTTCTCCAAGATGCTCATGAGGGTCCTTGTGGGGGTCATTACACTTGGAGATGAATGACCATCAAGATCCTGCTTGCAGGATATTATTGGCCTACATTTTTTCGGGATGTCCATCGTTTCATCCAATCTTGTGAGCGTTGTCAACATGATGAGGGAATGACTGTTATAATGTAGGGTTCGCAACAATGGATTCAACCATTAGAACCCTTTGACATTTAGGGAATTTATTTTATGGGGATGATTACACCAATGTCCAATGAAAAAGCTTATATTATTGTTGTCGTTGATTACCTAAAAAAATTGGCCGAAGTGGCTGTTATTAAAGATTGTACATCATCTACAGCTACACAATTTGTTCAACAACAAATCATAAATAGGTTTGTGTGCCACATGCACTTATTTCAAATAATGACACACACTTCATAAGTGCAACTTTTTGAAAATTAATGCAACGCTTAGGGGTTGAGCATAAATTGACTACATGATACCACCTCCAAGAAAATGGTCAAGCAGAAGTTACCGACAGAGAGATTACAAAGATATTGACAAAAACCATCAGCAAGTTTAGGTGAGACTGGAGCACTAAACTGAACGATGCTCTTTGGGCATACTGCTCCACATGGAAAATCCTTATAGGCTACTCTCCCTATGAGTTAGTGTACAGTAAATTACCAACGCTTCCCATTCAAACTGAGCTCCATACACTATCCATAGCATGTGACCTCAACCTTGACCTTAATCTAGCATAGAAATAATGGTTAGTAATCCTTAACTTCCTAGATGAAAACTGATTAGCTGCCCTATCATCTAACGAATTACACAAGGCCTTCAATAAAAAATATCATGACCTAAGAATTAGGAAAGTTAAATATTAGCCAAGAGATAAGGTTCTCTACTGGAATCCCACACATGTGACACAACATACTAAATTTCAAACACTGTGGCAAGGACCTTATATTATTTATGCAACTTTTCCTTTAGGGGCCATGACAATATACAAACCTGAGAGCATGAATAAGAAACTTTTGGTCAACATGCAACAACCCAAATCTTTCCAGGAGCTTAGGATAGCTATTACACATGCTACCTCTCTTGATGGACAACCTTGCTCACTATTTCAAATCTCCCCCTTCCAACTTAGTCATGGGGGAGATGGCCATCTATGCTAACCATTCTAGGCCCTCAGTTCTTTTTGAATTTTTGTTTTACACATTTTTTGTTTTACACATTCTTTCAACTTTTTTTATTTTTGTNCTGCTTGTCATTCTCTTAGGTGCTTGGATGCTTTTTCTTGGGTTTTCCGCCATTTTGACATCGTTCAAATATTTGGAAGCTGAGTGAATAAAAATAAGGCTTTGCATGGTGTGGTTGTCATGCATAAACATAAAAAAACAAATGAGGAAAAAAAGAGAAAAAGGTGAGAATTTAAAGCATACCCTTTAGACATAATAAAGCAATATGGGCTACAAGTGCTGGTTATGGCATTGGAAAGACATGTCACCCATGCCTGAAGGTTCCCTCTAACTAAGGCCCTTTCTTGCTTCCTACTTCTCCATCTCACTCTCCTTAGGATGGTGATCACTCTTTGTGGAAGCATTCTTGTTACCTCAAGAGGATGGATTAGCCAAGTGTATTGATGCGAGGTTACTGAATGTGGTTGGTTTGAGTCTAGATTTGGGCTGAGTTCTACTCAATTATCTTAACCATGAAATACACAAGGGGCTTTACACAACCTTGTTCTTAGGATTCCATTCCATTCTCTCCTCGCCATATTTCTTCACATTTTCCACCTCATTGCTAGTTTTATGATTAGTCCATTCTGGGTTGATGCATTGTTTTTCTTTGGTGAATTCTTATGCGTAGGCTTTTAACTCTTGCTTCCAAATGACATTCCCAAAGCCTATGGACTCTTTGGTTTGTGGATTTGTCAGGGCATAAAGGGCATGAGCCTGCTTTGGGAAGGATCCACTTGCATATCTTTTGGTTTGGTTAAGTTAAGTTTTTTACCCTTAAACATTGTTATAATCAAATTCTTTTTATTTACCTCATCCATGTCATCCAAATTGTATGCACCTTCACAACTATTTGTAATGAATTCCTTTTTATTGTTATGAATACCCTATTTCCACTACTCCTTGTGTCAAGCTTTCTCTGAATTGTATAGATCGCTTCTATTATTTAACCCATTCGTCAGTCTTTCCACTAAAAATATCAAGCAACAAATCTATCACAATCACAACTTGGCTAGATAAAATCATCAACAAAACAAGGTATTCAACCATTATTTATGTATTATATATACTAATCCTTGGTTTTGTTGTGATTGTAATGGGAAGTGTGGATTGGAAGCAAGACTGTCGTCACCAAGGAGGATGCAACCATATCACTCACGGGAGATTGTTCATAATCGTTGGATCTCTTTTACCTCTCCCTCATTCTTCTAATACCAAGAGGGGTTGAATATCCCTTGGATCTGTTAGTGTTCTTTCCTAAAGGTCATGAACACCAGTTATGTACGTAATTGTAATATTGTATGCTCAGGCACTTCGGTATTTATCTATTTTCTCTGTGTCACTCTGCATGTCAGTCAAATAAGTCCACATCCCCCTAATATATTTTGTAAAGAACTTTTTTCTCTTCTTCTATACTCAAGGAAGAGTTTTCATTCAGTCATGGGGGTATGATGAGAGCGGTTACTCTAGTAGTTATTCTAATTATTAAAGTGGTTACTCTAGTAGTTATTCTAATTATTAGAGTGGTTACTCTAGCGGTTATGCTAGTAGTTATTCTAATTATTAGAGTGGTTACTCTAATTATTAGAGTAGTTTCTCCCAAGCCTATAAATACAGTGCCTAGGTGCACAATTGCGAGGAAAGTCTTTTGGCAGTCAAGTAGTGAAACTCTTGTAGTTTATATGAAAGTAGAGTATTTTCCAAGTGCCTGCAGTAGAAGGTCTAAGTGTGGATGGATCTTTATTCGAGCATTGTGTACCTAAGCACACCTTATGTACGGCAATAAAGATGAGCTTTTTGATTCATCCTTGCAGCACTTGAGAATTTTTTTTCTACGCATTTCTTTTATTTTATTTTTTTATGCATTTATTTTACTTTATTTTATTTTATGCACTTTACATTTCTGTTATTAGCACAACAATTCATTTTGATCAATTAAGCAAATCATTAAATTACACAAGCACGACCACTTTGAGCATGCGTGCAACGCTTGGTAACCTAATAATGATTAGCATTTGGTAATCCCAGCAGTGTTGCACTGGTTCAAGATGTGTACGACAAGTGGGAACGGATGCTAGTGTTAGGATTAGTTAGAACTTAGTTAATGAGTAGTTAAGTTAAATTAGTTACTTAGTTACCTCTCTCCTTCCCTACTAGCGCAAGACATAAAAACATAAAAGCTATAAAAATCATATGTCTCAAGCTTACTTAATCATACAATCGTGACATACAAGTAAGCTTGGGAAGACAATGATCAACCAACCCATCCTTGTTCCACAAGGGTGCATACGCACTTAGTCCCTGGAATTTGACCGGATCGTGCTTGAAACACTCATATTCGTATGGTTGAACGTAGGGGTACCTCGTCACTCATCACCAACTATGCAAGGTGAGCTTCCTACCCAACCGCAGCAACGTAATGCTACAAGGGCTATTAATCCTAGCCTACTATTGGTTCAGACAACCACACAAAGAAGAGACCCTTCTCTAGAACCAATAGTCCAACCAAGTCCTTACAGCCATAAGCAGCTAATTGTCTAATTGCCTCACCATCGTTTGAATCTTTGAAGCTTCTTGCGAACCAAAAATCACACCCAACACACATGGTTATGTTGACTCATGCCATTACCGATTGAATTAAAGTTAGCCATCTTCCTAGGAAATTCTCTAATCCTAGAAGTCCTCTTATATATTTGCAAATCATTGGAAATGAGCCTTACAAAGCTCTCTTGGATTCAGGTTCTAGTGTTAACTTAATCTCTCAAGAAATATACAAAGCCTGGAACTTGCCTCCGCTAAAAAAGAGTAACATTCATTTAGAGTTGGCCGACCAGTCCATCATTGTCCCATTAGGACTAGTGGAGGACATTGTCACCACTATTTGTGGGTGGTCATATCTAGCCGATTTCCTAGTGATTCAAGTCAACAATTGTAAGGGAGACTTCCCAATCATAATGGGAAGAGCATGGTTAAGTATGATTAATGTGTGCCTAGGCATACGTGATCTCTCCCTAGAAATATCTAAGGAAAATACGTTTAGGAAGATCAAGAAGAAGAAAGTTCCGTGCATCGTATACAGTGACATAGGGTGCAACTGTGTGCAGAAGGCCTAGTTTGTACAACGCTTAACCTTGCGTGCATGTAACTAGTGCGCACAAGTGACTAACATACAAAGATGCCTATATGCAGTAGCCACAAGATAGAAAGGCACCTAGTGGCTGATAGCTGACCAAGAGAGCAATTCAACTCTATGCATGAAACCAACTGAGAGCTTGACTTGTGCCTATATTGATAACATAGATACACTAGAGCAAGTCCATCGCCAACTCCCAAGCACTAATACCGAAAATACCAATTAGAGGAAGTTGGAAATCCTTGATAAGTTTAAGCAAGAGCCCCTTGAGTTAAAACCATTGCCCACCGATATGGAGTACACATTTCTCAAGAATGAAAAATCAGTAATCATTAACACTAAGCTCTGTCCTCAACAAAAAGAAAGACTACTGAAGATGATAAATAAATGGTCGAAAGCCTTTGCTTGGTCATATCCCGAATTAACTAGAATAGATCCTAGGATATGCCAACATAGAATTTACACTAACCCCTCTATGAAGACTCAACGACAACCGCAAAGGTGACTAAACCCAAAGCTTAAGTAAGTGGTTAAAGAAGAAATTGAACAACTTCTAAAAGCTAGGTTCATCTACCCCATTACTAATAGTGAATGGGTTATTCCAATAGTCATTGTTCCTAAAAAGGGAGGTAAATGAAGGATGTGTATAGACTTTAGGCTATTAAACATGGCAATGTTTAAAGACCATTTCCCATTAGCATTCATTGACCAATTCCTAGATACCATTACAAGGCATTGCTACTATAGTTTTCTGGATGGTTACAGTGGATACAATCAAATTAAAATAGCACCAGAAGACCAAGAAAATACTACATTCACAAGTCCTTGAGAGAAATTTGCATATAGGCAGATGTTGTTTGGCTTATGTAATGCCCAAACAACATTTCAATGTCTAGTTCTAAGTATATTTCAACAACAAATAGGGAATGGTGTAGAGGTATTTATGGACGATTTCTCCACCTATGGAGTGGACTTCAAATAAGCATTGGACTGATTAGACCAAGTATTGAAATGATGTGTAGAAATCAACTTAAGGCTCAATTGGCAAAAAATCCATTTAATGGTCCAAGAAGGCGTTATGTTAGGGCATAAGATTTTACAAACAAGGATAGAGGTAGATCTTGAAAAGATTAAAGTCATCTAAGGAATCACTCATCAATCTAAAACTATAAAAGATATCTGATCATTCCTTGGACATACTAACTGTTATAGATGCTTCATCGAAAACTTTTCAAAGATTGCAAAACCATTGGTAGAATTAACGAAGAAGGACGTACCCTTTGAATGGACCAAGGAATGTGAGCTAGCTTTCCAAATCTTGAAACAAAAGTTCATATAGAAACACCCATTCTACAAGCTCTTGACTGGTCTAGACCATTCCACATAATGACTGACGCGTCCAACTTTGCTTTAGGAGTCGTACTTACACAGTTAGATGACCAAAAATGACCCTATTACATTCACTATGCAAGTCGAAGTATTTCTAGTGCACAACTAAATTACACTATAATAGAAAAATAATTAATGGTTGTGGTGTTTGCACTAGAAAAATTTAGGCACTATGTATTGGGCTATCAAATATTTGTACACATGGATCATAGTGCAATACGGTTCCTAATGAATAAACCAATGGTGAGCCCTCGCATCATATGATGGCTAGTGATCTTACAAGAGTTTTATCTTACAATGATGGATCGTAAAGGCACCAAGAATGTTGTGGCTGATCACTTATCTCGATTACGATGGAACAATAAAGAGGATGAATATCCAATTTCTGATCACTTCCCTAATGAACTCCTCTTTGCAAGTGTAATAAAGAATCAATTAACCACAGAGACAAACTGGTATAGTAGCATTCTTACCTATCTTCTCACACAAGAAACACCACAAGGGCTAGACATTAAAAAGAAACAACAATTTCTTCACTAAGCCAAATATTTCATGGAAATCAATGGACATCTTTATAAGGTATGTTTCGATGGCTTGGTCCGATGGTGCGTTCCTGATAGAGATCAATTGCAAGTTCTCCAAGATGCTCATGAGGGGCCCTTGTGGGGTCATTACATTGGGAGATGAACAACCATTAAAATCTTGCTTGTAGGATATTATTAGCCTACATTGTCCCGGGACACTCATCATTTCATCCAATCTTGTGAGCGCTGCCAACACGATGGGGGAATGACTACTTGAATGGAGGGTTCACAACAATGGATTCAACCTTTAGAACCCTTCCACATATGGGAAATTGATTTTATGGGGCCTATCACACCAATGTCTAATGAAAAAGCCTACATTGTTGTTGTTGTTGACTATTTTACAAAGTGGACAGAAGTAGCTACTGTTATGGACTATACATCATCTACCACTGCACGATTTGTTCAACAACAAATCATAAACAAATTTGGCATGCCTCATGCACTTATTTCTGATAATTGTACACATTTCACAGGTGTGACCTTTCAAAAATTAATGCAACACTTAGGAGTTGAGCATAAGTTGACTACACCATATCATCCTCAAGCGAATGGTCAAGTCAAAGTCACTAATAGGGAGATCACAAAAATATTAACATGAACCATTAGCAAATATAGGTGAGACTGGAGCACCAAATTGAATGATGCTCTTTGGGCATGTCACTCCACATGGAAACTCCCTATAGGTTATTCTCCCTATGAGTTAGTGTATAGTAAACTTCCAACGCTTCCTATCCAAGCTGAGCTCCGTACACTATCTACAGCATGTGACCTCAACCTTGACCTTAGTCTAGCATAGAAAGAATAGTTAATGAACCTTAACTTGCTAGATAAAAATTGATTAGCCACCTTGTCATTCAACGAATTGCACAAGGTCTTCAACAAGCAACGTTATGACCTAAGAATTAGGAAAGTTAGATACCAACCAAGAGATAAGGTTTTTTATTGGAATCCTACACATGTGCCACAACAAACTAAATTTCAAACGTTGTGGGAAGGACCTTATATCATTCATGAAACTTTTCCTTCAAGGGCCATGATGATCTATAAACCTAAAAGCCCGTATAGGAAATTATTAGTCAACATCCAGCAAACCAAACCTTTCCATGAGCCTCAAATGGCCAGTACTAACACTACCTCTATTAATGGACAACCTTGCTCATTATTTCAGATCTCCTCCTTCCAACTCAGTCATGGGGGAGATGGCCACTAATGCCAATCATTCTAAAGCCCCCAGTTTCTTTGTCTTTTTTGTTTTACACATTTTTGTTTTACACATTCTTCATCTTTACTTATTTTTGCTTTATACCATCGTTAACATTTTACTATTTCTTTCTCTATTACATTTTGTTTGAATTACTCTCACTTGTTGTATAATAAATGCTCATGATGGTGGATTGTACTATAATGGTGTTGATCACTAATATTTGATTTTTACCTTTGACTTTTAATTTTGATGCTAGGATATGGTTTCTTTTGATAAAATAGGCAATGAGTTCACATCATCCATTCATTCATACAACTCCATGGTCTCACTTTGTTTTGGAAATGTACTATCCTTTTTTCTAAGAAAACTTATTAATGAATTGGTGGCTTGGTATTCTTAAAACTAAGGAAAGATACAAATGGATTGAAAAGTGTGACTTCAAGGGGATTCGATGCATTTATGCTGGCTATTCTCTTGGGTACTTGGATGTTTTTCATAGGTTTTCCGCCATTCTGCTATTGACCAATATTAGGAAGTTGACTAAATCAAATAAGTATTTCATGGTGTGGTTCTCACTTAAAAAAAAAACTGATGGGAATTCAAAGCACACCCCTTAGACATAATAAAGAAACATGGGCTACATGCACTAGTTATGGCACTAGAAAAACATGTTACCCATGCCCAAAGGTTTACTATTCCTCACTTCCTATTTCTCTATTCTTCTCCTTTTGGAATGGTGGTTGCTTTGTGAAAGCATTCTCGTTCCTTCAGGAGGATGGGTTGGTCAAGTGTGTTGGTGTGAGGTCACTAGATGTGGTTAGTTTTAATCTAGATTTGGGCCGAATTTTATTAAGTCACCTTAATCACATACTACACAAGGGACTTTACACAACCTTGATTTTGGGTTTTCATTCCATTCCATTCTCTCTTTCTGTATTACTTTCCATATTCCACCTCACTGCTGATTTTATGATTAGTCTATATCTTTTTTAATGCATTGTTATTCTTTGATAAATTCTTGTGGGTAAGTTCTTAACCATTGTTTCCAAATGACATTCCTAGAGCCTACGAACTCTTTGGTTTGTGGGTTCGTCAGGGCATCAAGGGCATGAGCCTGCTTTGGGGAGGACCAATTGGCATTCCTTTTTTGTGCAATTGTTAAGTGCTTTCCCTTAAACATTTCTTGCAATCAACTATTTCTCGTTTCACCCCATCCATAACATCTGTTTTTTTTTTTTTTTTATTAGCTTCACCATTGTTATTTCTCTCATCTTTCTTGTTCTTTCTTTTTCCACCCTATTGCTACCGGAGGTTTGCTCTTAGTCATGGGGGCCTATTGCAAATTTTTCCATTTCATTACTTATCTCATCCCTACACCTTGGGTATTTATTAATTACAAACCTCTAACCCAGTATCTACCATACCCACAACCTAGCTAATGTGCTTCATATTGAGGCAAGGTATCGATTATATTATACCTTATCTAACCTCACTAATTTGTGATCGTGTTGTATGTGCAGATGGCGATCACATGAATAATGGACTGGGATAGAAGAGAGCACTCAAGATGGACTAGAGCAAAAAGCATTTATATAGGGAACAAGCTTGATCATGTGGCCATGGATGAACAACAATGTGCACATTTTCGACATTGGCAGCAACGTGCCTCATTTTCTTTTCTCTCTCTCTCCAAGCTATCAAATGAGGATCTGGATGTCATCTATGTATAGTGTTCACCACAATGGTTATGAACACCAATGCTATAATATGTTTGTCATTCTGTTCACCAGGCACTTTGAGTCTGTCATTCCATGTCACCATCAGTTTTCATTCAGTCAATAATCCCATACCTTCCCAATATTTTGTAAGGAACTCGAGGACAAGTTTTCATTTAGTCATGGGGGTACGATGAGTCACGATATTGGACCTACGATATCAGACCCTCAATATTGAGTATGCGATATTGGAGGTGCCAAAGCTATATTGGACATGCGATATTGGAACTTGTCTCATTGCCTATAAATAAGAGATAAGGGCACTTGATTTTGCAATTAGTTTCTTAGTCCCTTAGCCAAACTCTTGCAGTTTTCCCTTTCCAGAGTTAGAATTATTTCTAAGTGTCTGTAGTATGAGTCATAAAGTGAACAAATATTTATTCGAGCATTATGTACCTAAGCACACCTTGTGTCCAGAAATAAAGACAAACATTGTGATAAACCTTGCAACATTTAGAATAGCTTAATTATTTCATTTAAATGTTATTTACTGTTATTTGCTACTCTCATTAGTTCATTAATGTTATTTTATTGAATTGTTAATTATCAACAAATTAGCACACTTAGTACGACCACTTCGAGCATACATGGAACACTTCGTAACCCAGTAATGACTACCGTTTGGTAATCCCAATAGTGTTACACTAGTTCAGGATATGTCTGGCAAGTGTGAATGGATGTTGGTGTTAGGACTAGTTAGAGCATAGTTGATTAGTGAAATTAAATTAGTTAACTCAATTATTTTATTTCTCCGTTTCAAGCACTAGGAACATAAAACATAAAAAGCATAAAAATCATATACCTCAAGTTTACTTAACCATACAATCGTGCCTTCCAAGTAAGCTTGGGAAGACAACAATTACATAGCCCATCCTTGTTCTATGTAAACACATAAACACTTAATCCTTGGAGTTCGACTAGATCGTGCATAACGCTCGTATTCATATGGTTGGACATAGGGGTACCTCACTGCTCATCAATAATTGATGTTATATAACCATTAATTAAACTAATTCAAAACATTAAAATTAGTTATCTAATCTAATTATAGATAATAAAAATGATTCCTAATTTAGCCTAATAAAAATGAATGTTTGTTTCTAACTTTACATCATGATGAGCGGCGAGGTATCCCTACACTCAACCATACGAATACGAGCATACACACCCGATCCGATCGAATTCCAAGGACTAAGTGCTTATGTGCCTTTGTGGAACAAGGACGGGTTGATCAATCATTGTCTTCCCAAGCTTACTTGTATTGCATGATTGTATGGTTAAGTAAACTTGAGGGATATGATTTTTATGGCTTTTATGTTTTTATGTCCTAGCACTAAAAAGGGAGGAGAGAGATAACTAAGTAACTAACTTAATTTAACTACTCAATTATTCTTTAACTAGTCCTAACACCAGTATCCATTCTTACTTGTTGTACACATCCTAAACCAATGCAACACTACTGGGATTACCAAACGCTAATCATTACTGGGTTACCAAGCATTAGACACATGCTCAAAGTGGGCGTACTGAGTGTGCTTACTTAGGAGAGTTGTAGGGTGAGAGAGAGAACATTAAATTCACTAAGAAAAGCATTAAGTAACAATAATTAACATTAATTAATCTATTCTGAATGTTGCAAGGTTTATCACAAAGTTCGTCTTTATTGCCGTACACAAGGTGTGCTTAGGTACACAATGCTCGAATAAAGATCCATTCACTTTATGACTCCTATTGCAGGCATGCAGAAATAATTCTAACTCTGAGAGGGAGAAAAGGCAAGAGTTTTGGTAAGGGACTAAGACTAATTGCCAAAACCAAGTGTGCGGCCTCTTATTTATAGGCAATGAGACAGGTCCCGATATCGAATGTCTGATATCGTGTGGAGGGCTCCGATATCGCGGTTCATCATACTCCACAACTGAATGAAAACTTGTCCTTGAGCTCCTTACAAAATATTGGGAAGGTATGGGATTATTGACTGAATGACACTAACAATGGAATAAGGTGACAGACTCAAAGTGCCTAGTGAACAGATCAACAACACATTACAACATTGGTATTCATGCCCATTGTGATGAACACTATACATAAATGACATCCAAACTCTTATTTGATAGCTTAGAGTGAGAGAAAAGAAGATGAGGCGTGTTGCTGCCGATGCTGAGATTGCACCTTCCGTTATTTATCCATAGCCATGCGACCAAACTTGTTCCTTTCGTAAATTCTCTAGCTCCAGTCCATCCCAAGTGCTCCCTCCTATCCTGGTTCATTGTTCATATGATCAACATCTGCACACACAACATAGTCACAAATTAGCAAGGATAGATAAACCACAATGCAGTTGATACCTTTCCTCGATATAAAGTGCATTAGCTAAGTTGTGGTTATGGCAGATACTGGGTTAGAGGTTTATTACTGGTGACTACTTGCGGTGTAGGGGTGAAACAAGTAGTAGAATGGAAAAATTTGTGATAGGGCCCCCACAACTAAGAGTGAACCTTCGGTAGCAATGAGATGAAAAAAATAGAAGGAACAAGAAAGATGGGAAAAATAACAACGACAACTCCAATAAAATGGATGTCATGGATGGGGATGAAATGAGAAATTGCTGATTATAAGAAATGTTTAAGAAAAAGAATTTAATAATTGCACCATAAAGGAATGTCAATGGGTCCTCCTCAAAGCAGGCTCATGCCTTTTATGCCCTGACAAACCCACAAACCAAAGAGTTCGTAGGCTCTAGAAATGACACATGGAACAAGGGTTAAATGCTTACCCACAAGAATTTACCAAGGAAAAATAATGCATCAACCAAAATATAAACTAATCATAAAATTAGCAATGAGGTGGAAAATGGAAAGAAAGATGGAGAGGACAAAATGGAATGGAATCTCAAAAGAAACATTGTGTAAAGTCCCTTGTATATTTTATGGTTAAGGTGACTAAGTAGAACTCATTCCAAATCTGGACTCAAACCAACTACATTCAATGACCTCACATCAATACACTTGACCAATCCATCCTCCTGAAGCAACAAGAATGTTTCCCCAAAGAGGCACCACCATTCCAAGGAGAGCGAGATGGAGAAGTAGGAAGTGAGAAAGGGCCTTAGTTAGAGGGAACCTTTAGGCATGGGTAACATGTCTTTCTAGTGCCATAACTAGTGCTTGTAGCCCCATATTTTTTTTAGTATATCTAAGGGGTGTGCTTTGAATTCCCACTTTTTTTTGTGTGAGAATCACACCATGCAAAGACTTATTATTATTTATTTTTTCACTCAACTTCCTGATAGTAGGTCCATGGCAAAATGCTAGAAAACCCATGAAAGGCATCCAAGTACCCAAGAGAATAGCCAACACAAGTGTGTTGAATCCCCTTAAAGTCACACCCTTTTCAACCATTGAGTCCTTCCTTAGTTTGAAGAATACCAAGCCACCAATTCATTAACAAGTTTATTTAGAAAAAGGGATAGTACAAGTCCAAGCCAAGGGAGACCACAGAATTGAATGGATGAATGGACAGTGTGGACTCATTGCCTGTTTTATAAAAAGAACCATATCTTAGTATCAACATTGAAAATCAAAGGCAAAAACCAAACATTAGCAACCAACATCATTATAATACAATCCACTATCATGAGCACTTATTGTAAGACGAATAAAAGTAAATCAAACAAAGAAATAGTAAAAATATGAATGATGGTGTGAGACAAAAAATAAGTAAAATTAAAAAATATGTAAAATAAAAAGGTGTAAAACAAAAATGCGTAAAAAAAATACAAAAAGACCTAAGGGCTTGGAATGGTTAGCATTGCTGGTCGTCTCCCCCACAACTGAGGTGGTAGGAGGCAATCTAAAATAGGGAGCAAGGTTGTCCACCAACAGAGGTAGCATTGGTACTGGCTATCCTAGGCTCATGAAAAGGTTTGGTTTGTTGGACATTGACCAATAGTTTCTTGTCCAAGCTCTCAGGTTTGTAAATCATCATGGCTCCTGAAGGAAAAGTTGCATGAATGACATAAGGTCCTTCCCACAACATTTGAAATTTAGTGCAATGTGGCACATGTGTGGGATTCTAGTAGAGAACGTTATCTCCTAGTTGATATTTAACTTTCCTAATCCTTAAGTCATGACGTTATTTATTGAAGGCCTTATGCAATTATTTAGATGATAGGACAGCTAATTGGTTCTCATCTAGCAAGTTAAGGATCATTAACCATTCTCTTTGTGCTAGATCAAGGTCAAGGTTGAGATCACAAGCCATAGATGGTGTACGAAGTTCAGCCTGAATAGGAAGCGTTGGTAATTTACCGTACACTAACTCATAGGGAGAGTAGCCTATAGGGAGTTTCCATGTGGAGTGATATGCCCAAAGAGCATCGTTTAGTTTGGTGCTCCAATCTCGCCTATACTTGCTAAGAGTTCTTGTTAATATTTTCGTAATCTCCCTATTGGTGACTTTGGCTTGACCATTCGCTTAAGGGTGGTATCATGTAGTCAGTTAGTGTTCAACCCCTAAGCGTTACATCAGCTTCCAAAAAGTTGCACCTATAAAATGTGTTCCATTATCAAAAATAAGTGCATGAGGCAAGCCAAACCTGTTTACAATTTGTTGTTGAACAAACTGTGCAGCTGTGGATGATGTACAATCCTTAACAATAGCTGCTTCTACCCATTTTGTAAAGTAGTCAATGGTAACAATGATGTAGGCTTTTCCATTGGACATTGGTGTAATAGGCCCCATAAAATCAATTCCCCATATGTCAAAGGGCTCTAAAGGTTGCATCCATTATTGTAGACCCTCCATTCTAGTAGTCATTCCCCCATCATGTTGATAGTGCTCACAAGATTGGATGAAATGATGGACATCCTAAAACAATGTAGGCCAATAATATCCTATAAGCAAGATTTTAATGGTTGTTCGTCTCTCGGCATAATGACCCCCACAAGAACCCTCATGAGCGTCTTGGAGAACTTGCAGTTGATTTATATCGAGAACACACCATTGAACTAAGCCATCAGGACATACTTTATAAAGTTGCCCATTGATTTCCATAAAATACTTAGCTTCATAAAGAAACTATTGTTTCTTTTTATTGTCTAACTCTTGTGGTGTTTGTTGTGTAAGGAGATAGATGATAATACTACTATACCAGTTTGTCTCCGTGGTCAATTGATTAGTTACTACACCTGCAAAGAGGAGTTCATCAAGAAAGCAATTAGAAAGTGGATGTTCATCCTCTTTGTTGTCCCATCGCAACCAAGATAAATGATTAGCAACAATGTTCTTGGTGCCTTTATGATCAATCATTGTAAGATTGAACTTTTGCAAGATTACAAACCATCGTATAATCCGAGGGCTCACTGTTGGTTTATTTAGTAGGAACTGAATTGCACTATGGTCTGTGTGTACAAATACCTTATAGCCCAATACATAACGCCTAAACTTATCTAGTGCAAACACTATAGCCATTAATTCTTTTTCTATTGTAGTGTAGTTAAGTTGTGCACCAGCAATACTCCTACTTGCACAGTGGATGTAATAGGGTCGTTTCTGGTCATCTAACTGTGTAAGTATAGCTCCTAGAGCATAGTTGGACGCGTTAGTCATTATGTGGAATGGTCTAGACCAATCAAGAGCTTCTAGAATAGGTGTTTCTACGAGCTTTTGTTTTAAAGTTTGGAAAGCTAATTCTCATTCCCTGGTCCATTCGAAAGGTACGTCCTTTTTTGTTAGTTCAACCAATGGTCTTGCAACCTTTGAAAAGTTCTTAATAAAGTGTCTGTAATAGCTAGTGTGTCCAAGGAATGACCAAATATATTTTACAGTTTCAAGTTGACGGGTAATTCCTTGGATAACTTTGATCTTTTCAGGGTCTACCTCTATATCTGTTTGTGAAATCTTATACCCTAATACAACACCTTCTTGGACCATTAAATGGCTTTTTTGCCAGTTGAGCCTTAAGTTGGTTCTACACATCATTTTAGTACTTACTCTAACTGGTCCAAGGCTTGATCAAAGTTCACTTTGTAGGTAGAGAAGTCATCCATGAAGACCTCCACACCATTTCCTATCTGCTACTAGAATATTCTTAAAACTAACTGTTAAAACGTTGTAAGGGCATTGCACAAGCCAAATGGCATCTGTTTGTATGTAAATGTTCCTCAAAGATTGGTGAACGTAGTCTTGTCTTGGTCTTCTAGGGCTATTTGTATTTGGTTTTACCCACTGTACCCATCCAAAAAACTATAGTAGTGATGCCCTGCAATGGTGTTTAAGACTTGGTCGACAAATGGCAATAGAAAGTGGTCTTTGAATGTTGCCATATTCAATAGCCTAAAATCTATGCACACCCTCCATTTACCTCCCTTTTTGTCACAATAACTAAGGGACTAACCCATTCACTACTAGCAATGGGGTATATGAACCTAGCTTTTAGAAGCTGTTTGATTTCTTCCTTAACCACTTGCTTAAGCTTTGGGTTCAGTCGCCTCTACGGTTGTCTTCGAGACTTCATGGAGGGGTCGGTGTAAATTCTATCTTGGCATATCCTAGGATCTATTTCTGTTAATTCAGGATATGACCAAGCAAAGGCTTTCGACCATTTATTTATTACCTTTAGCAGTCTCTCTTTTTGTTGCGGAGCAAGTTTAGCATTAATAATTACCGATTTTCCATTATTGAGAAACGTGTATTCCATACCGGTGGGTAATGATTTTAACTCAAGGGGCTCCTGCTTAAACTTATCAAGGATTTCCAACTTCCCCCAGTTAATATTTTCAATGTCAAGACTTGGAAGTTGGCGATGGACTTGCTCTAATGTGTCTATGCTATCAATGTAAGCATAAGTCAAACCCTCAGTTGGTTCCATGCATATAGTTGAACTGCTGTCTTGATCAGTAGTCAGCCACTGGGTGCCTTCTTGTCTTGTGGTTGCTGCATACAAGCATCTTTGTATATTAGTCACTTGTGCACACTAATTGCATACAGGCAATGTTAAACATTGTACAAACCATGAATTCTGCACGCAATAACACCCTGTGTCACTATATACGATGCATGGAACTTTCTTCTTCTCAATCTTTCCAAACGTATTTTCCTTTGATATTTCCAAGGAAAGATCACAGATTCCTAGGCGTGCGTCGATTGTGCTTAGCCATGCTCTTCCCATTATGATTAGAAAGTATCCCTAACTGTTGTTCACTTGAATCACTAGGAAGTCAGCTGGATACGACCATCCACAAATAGTGGTAACAATGTCCTCCACTAGTCCTAATGTCGGCCAACTCTAAACAAATGTTTCTCTTTTTTAATGGAGGCAAGTTCCAGGCCTTGTACATTTCTTGGGAGATTAAGTTGACACCAGAACTTAAATCTAAAAGAGCTTTGCACGGCTCATTCCCAGTGATCTGTAAATATATAAGAGGACTCCCTGCATCAGATAATTTCCTAGGAAGATGGCCAGCTTTTATCCAATCGGTGATGGCATGTGTCAACATGACCATATTCGTTGGGCATAGTGTTTGGTTTGAAGGGAGTTTTGAAGTTTTAATTGGTACTGAGGTGTTTAAGGGATTAGCCGCTTGTGGTTGCAAGGACTTAGTCGAACTGTTGGTTCTAAAGAAAGGTTTTTTCTTCATGCAGTTGTCAAAACCAATAGTAGATTGAGAGTTAACAGCCCTTGTAGCATTACATTGCTGCAGCTAGTCAAGGAGCTCACCCTGCATAGCTAGAGTAGATGGTAATGGAGATATGGGTGGAAGAGATGCAGCCAAATGAGAAAGATAGTATGTTTGTGGAACATTACCCCTAAGAGAAGGAGTCCTATAATATTCATGGGGTTGGTAGTGAGGTTGAGGAGTGACATGACCAATAGAGTCACATGGAGAGATTGGCTGCTGCACATAATATCCATACGGGTTAGGTTGATGGTAAAGATATTGTTGTTGTGGTGGTGGCATTCCCCATAATTATGGATGCTACCATTGTTGATACTACTCAGTTGTTTGTGGTGGAATTCCACTTGGATAATACGTTAAGGGTTAGTGGAACTATCTTGGGTTACCTTGAGGATAAGGTAACCTTCGGGGTGCTTACCTTCTATTTAATCGTGGGTTGAGTGCATACACCCTAGACTCTTGCAGATGTGAGATTACAGGGCAACATCCCTTAGGATGGTCATATTGGCATATCTCGCATCCACTATCATTATCTGTATCTGAATCCACAACCTCTTCGATGATGGTAACTTTGCCCTTACCTTTGTTACGTGCATAATCAACTTCTCTCTTTTTTCTCTTTTCGCGATCACTACCTTGCTCTCTAAACTCCTCTACTATTTTGAGAACGGTTTGAAGTCTATTATCTAGGGAGTCCCACATTTGGTCTACCTTTGCCGATACTTCCGATATCAAATTTTGAATAGGCAAAGTTTTCCTTTTCACCATCTCTTCAAGTGGTAACTCTTCTTCATCCTCACAAAATCTTACTCCCTTCTTTCAGAGGGAAGGATCTCTGTTATATTCCTCTGCACTCTCTCTTTTCCTTAGCTCACCTTCCTCTTTAGCAGCTTGCTCCAACAATATTTGTACTTGATGGGCCCTAAGCTTGGATAGTCTTCCTTGGGTATACCCAAGGGTTCATCACATTTCATGCCTAAGCCCATCTACAAGATGGCATCGTTGATCCCTCTACGAATAACCATGGCCAGGACAACAATGTAACAGTGCATAATATCGGCCCATAGTAGCATCCAAGGGTTCATGTCCTCCTTGTTTCCATCCTTGGATTTGCTTTCGCAGGTTGGACACTCGGGACTATGTTTCATACTTATCATTGAACAATTCTAACATGGTACTCCACCTATGAATGGATTCCAATTCTAAGGACTGGTACTAGCTCTCCACTTCTTTGACTAGTGTCCATGGGAACAACTTTAGTTTTTGCCATTCGTTTTCTATGTTTTGTAAGGCACATGCATCATGAAATGCTTGTAGATGATTTTGAAGATCAGCGTTGTATCCCCCTTCAAATTGTGGGATATTGTTCATGTCTAATCTCTTGATCCTACTATCTTTTTGGTGCCTTGTTGGAACTCTAACAACCTTAGTTATGTCTAACATACTTTTAGTAGCGAGTAGGGGTTCATCGTGATCATCTCGTCTGTGGCATCTATGATGCCTATGTTGTTCCCTACTTTTCCTTCTTTTGTGCTGTGATTTTCTAGAATGCCCTCATCCCCTTTCCTGACTATTTTGTCTATGACTCCCACCTTGCCTACCTTTATCCTCATGGTATTTTCCTTTATGACTACATCTAAATCCTAAAGGAGAGGCTGAAGGAGATGATGAAGGTGAAGAAGAAGGAGGACCATCACCATGATAGTGCCTACTACCTTCTCTTCGGTGGTCTCAGCCTCGCTCGTGGTTATGATCAGCATGTCCATCTTTATCATGCATGTGTGTTCCCTTTTCAAATCCTTTGTGTCCGTTGGTATCGGAACCTGGGTTATGGATGGTTGAATGAAGGTTTTGATACACAACCCCTTGACCAAAGTCAACGGGAGGAACATCGTTTCGTGGGAAACCTCTTGAGGTAGGTTCACCACCCTCATTTTTAGTTATGACATGCAGGACATTCCAAAACGACTTCCCCTTCATGGATTCATGACGTCTCTCCTGTTGTAGATCCCTTTGACATTGTGCCTCCATGGGTCGATACTCTCTCGAGTCATGGTCATGCACAACGTACTCTGCCTGTAAGTGTTGCATACCAATTTGTGTGAGATCACGAAGAAGCATGCTTGGGACTGAGCGATCGAGAGGTAACACTATGTTACCTTCTAAATCTCGTCAATGTAGTTTTTCATCCTAATGGAGGATAAAGGTAAAGTTTGGTACATATTCATCAGGATGAACATATACCACATAGAACTGTTGAGGGACTGGCAGATTATCATCATGTGCACTACAACTCCAATTATTCTCTGTATCAGACCTAGGCGGTGAAACACTTTCATAAGAAGAAGGAGACATAATTGTCTATTTAGTGTGCAATATTCTTCTTTTTAATAATTGTAAGATAACCAACCCTAAGGGTTCATTCCAATGATGAGAAAGATTTCCTAAGTTCTAATTAGTGCACAAACAACAAAGTCCCCAGCAACGGTGCCAATGATGAGCGGTGAGGTATCCCTATGCTCAACCATATGAATACGAGCGTACACACATGATCTGGTCCAATTCTAAGGACTAAGTGCTTATGCGTCTTTGTGAAACAAGGATGAGTTGATCAATCGTTGTCTTCCCAAGCTTACTTGTATAGCATGATTGTATGGTTAAGTAAACTTGAGGTATATGATTTTTATGGCTTTTATGTTTTTATGTCCTAGCACAACAAAGGGAGGAGAGAGATAACTAAGTAACTAATTTAATTTAACTACTCAACTATGCTTTAACTAATCCTAACACCAGTATCCGTTCTCACTTGTCGTACACATCCTAAACCAGTGCAACACTACTAGGATTACCAAATGCTAATTGTTACTGGGTTACCAAGTGTTACATGCATGCTCGAAGTGGTTGTACTAAGTGTGCTTACTTAGGAGAGTTGTAGGGTGAGAGAGAGAACATTAAATTAACTAAGGAAAGCATTAAGTAACAATAATTAACATTAATTAATCTATTCTGAATGCTACAAGGTTTATCACAAAGTTCGTCTTTATTGCCATACACAAGGTGTGCTCATGTACACAATGCTCGAATAAAGATCCGTTCACTTTATGACTCCTACTGTGGGCACACAAAAATAATTCTAACTCTAAGAGGGAGAAAAAGCAAGCATTTGGGTAAGGGACTAAGACTAATTGTCAAAACCAAGTGCGCCCGCCTCTTATTTATAGGCAACGAGGCAAGTCTCTATATCGGATGCCCGATATTGCATGGAAGGCTCCAATATCACAGATGTGATATCACGGTCCCGATATCGCGGTTCATCACATCATGTTCTAAACATGTGTATTAATCACTAGAATTACCAAGCCATATCACTATTGGACAATGAACAAAGTATATCATTGTTGGGATTTCTAAGCCAATACATTTTAAAGCTCAAAGCTAGCTCACACTCATTCTGCCATATGCTTAATGTGTGTTGGAATGGTAAATATTAAGCTAGATTACATGTGAAATTAAATGACAAAGAAAAGTAAGTCTATGTTAAGTTAGAGCATTGCAATGAAAAAAATTTATCTTGATCTTATTACTATTCATGAATTATGTCTAGGTATAAACCACTCGAATAAGAATCCATACAATAGACTTAATTCCATGTTGTATGCACTCGCTAATTGCTATATGGAATGAGAAATAGAATTGCAAAAGTTTAGCTAAGCTACTAACCAAATGGTTCCATAAATATGGTAGATGAACCATATTTATAGACATGTATTGCAATTGTAACTTTGCAAATGCAACTTTACAACCATTAGCCACTACAACTTTATTGTTCATTAATAATTAATATGGTAAAGAAAATTTTAGTTAAATAATATGTAGTTAGAGGACCTAATGATTTCTACATGACATGGTAATTAAAGAGATAAAAGTCTTGGACCTACAAAGAAGTGATGATAATATATCATCATACTCTAAGAGTTTCTATAAATTATGAGCTAATGTTGAGGCAACATCTTAACTTACTCATACATTATGCCTCATCATTAAAATAAAATAACTAAAAATTATTATGATATTTTCATCTTGTAAGTTAGTAATAATCTCATAAGTTAACATGCTTACAAAAATCAATTTCTTACAAAATAAAGTAATGACAAAAGAATGTGTAGTTAGAGGATCTAATGATTTCTAAATGCCATGATAATTAAAATGATGAAAGTCTTGGACCTACAAAGAAGTAATGATAATATATCATCATACTCCAAATACTTCTTGTAAATTATGAGTTAAGTTTGAGACAACATCTCAACTTACTCATACATGGTACCTCATTGTTGAAATAAAATAAATAAAAATTGTTATGATATTTCTATTTCATAAGTCAATAATAATCTTATAAATTAACATGCCAACAAAAATCAATTCCTTACAAAATAAAGATCTAGATTAGTTTATGATTATAAAACAAAGATGCATAAAACTCCAAATCACCAATTTGAGTAATGTACTCTATTTTTTTCCATTGGCACTAATTTTTATCTCTTTGATTTCTCTAGTTAATTTGATCTCTTTAAAATTCCCCTCTGGGGGGTGCTAAATTAACTTCAACTCCTTTAACTGATACTAAAATTTCTACTTCTTTTACTGATGTGGAAATTTTTTTAATTCTGAAAATGTAAACTTACAAGTTGTTGAGTAAAAACTTGTCACACCTTCTTCTAGTGAAGTTGATGTAAATGAGATACATGATTTTATTCTTTTTAATGATATATATGAGTTACTAGTTGTTGATTTTTTATCATGATATGTATTCATTCAAATTTTGGGTTACCTATCTCATACTTATAGTTAAAGGATGTGATGTAAAAACATGACATTTAAGCCCTTTATGTGAGATATTATTCTTTATTTGTTTATTTTTTTGTTAAACTAAGTAATACTTCAATGGTGTAGTATGCCATAAATATAGGTTCATTTATACATATGCAAATAGTGTTAATCATTCTTAAGTAGACTTCAAATTTTGATGTCTAATTTGAAGAATATTTTAAAGTTCCATGTTTTGTTAAGTGATTTAACCTTCCATTGATTTTTTAAAAAGCTAAGTAGGAAATTGTTAGTCATCTTAGCTCTATAAAGCATATGGAATATATTTCTACAACATTTAATTTTCGTAGGTTTGTTTATTGAAATCAATATTCTTAATTATAAAAAGCATTGGTATTACAAGTAGGTGGGATGACTTATATTTAGCCAATTACATATAATAGTATTTTAGATTCTTATAATAGATACTATTGTGGTAGACATTTGTTTAATGCTTGTCCTTTTTTGCTCAAGGAAAAAGATGCTAAGGAAAAGAAAAAATAGGTTGAAATTGAATATAAGAAAAAAAAATTTGAAGTTGAAGATGTTGATTCTAATATACACGTTGGAAACTCATACTCCACTCATTCTACTTGTCCATGTTGCATATTACAAGTTAGCTAGTAATGAATTCAACAAGCCCAGGTTCAAGGTATAGAAGGTCATATTTATATATAGAGTTATAGTAAAATTAAGTAAAAGCATGAAAACAAAGCTTAAATTTCAAGAAAAGACAAAGATTAAGTAAAGTCAATTTAGCTCTTTTGTAAAATAAGAACCAAAGCCATGTAAACTCTATTTGGATTTTTATGCCACAAAAAACAAGATAGGACATCTTATTATTTTTTTTCTTTTAGAAAAAGATTGATGGGGATGTAATTTTCTTTTAGAAAAAGATTGATGGGATGTAATTAGAAAATGACCTCAATCTCCCTTGTCTCCTGAATTGCTAGGCCAATCTCCATTAAAAATAACTTTGTCCCATCATATACCATTACGGCCCCATCACTTTGCTATAAATACGTGGGAAAAATATGATTGTAATGATGTTAAAGCAAGAAAAAAAATTCAGTTACAAGTTTTTTTTTCATTCCATACTCCACATTCCTTCATATTTTAATTCCATCAATTTTTAGTTTTTAATATGTCACTCATCAATTAGTTTTTCATGGTCGTGCCGCCACAGGACGCCGTCCTCCGTGTGGCCGGCCTGCGCGATGGACGTTTGTATGTTGTGAGAATACATTTCTTTTGAAACAAGAAAGCCGCATGCATAATCTTATAAATCATGTCAGTCTGCGGAGCTACAACCCGTATAAGTAAAATTTCATCCATAATTCCACGTCAAACAAAATCTTACATATCTGAAAATAAGTAAATCAAGCTGCTGCATCGTATTCGTATATATCAGCTCAAGTATTAGCCAGGCATGACTTCTTTGACTCTGATCCAGGCTACCTGAACACTCTGCTATCATGCAGATTAATGCTCTGAATTCAAGTACCACACTAACAAGCGATATTTATATATTTGCAACAAACACAGTAAAAACCGAACAGTACATAAACTATGCATGAAATAAAAGACACAACCAGATTTGCAGAGACCAGAGCTCTTAAAGAAATCCTTGCTTTTGACTGCAAAGAGGCAATGTTAGAGTCAAATCTGTGGTAGAGGCCTTGCCGGCATGTCTTCATTTTCTGCATTATCGTTGGCTTCTTCTGCTTGGTTTCTCTATGCTGCACCATTCTTGATACCGAGCCTCTTCCCTTCACTCTCCACTAAAGAACCGATAAAACCCACTATGAAAGCACTGCACCAGTTATCCTGTTTCACAGATTAAGGTATCTGTCGAAGTTGGTCACAGATTTCTTAGCACAGTTCCTGCAACCATAAACGAATATGCAAGTCCCAACAAATGGGGAAAATATGGATAATTTAAGGATCTCAGTTTTGGGATTTTTAATCATCAATCTTCGTAGCAGGCAATTTAGTTAGTTTTGGATAATCTTAAGTGGCATTGTTAACGTCAAAAAGTAAGTTTGAGGATTTAGGTTAAAGATTCTCGACATAAGATTAATATTAAGCTATGAGGTGAAGGTTGTCTAGAAGTTGTACAACTATTTTTTGGTAAGTCTTGCTTTGATACAAATGTTGGTATTAAGCCATGACTCTCTACTTCAAATCATTTCGATATTTTAAGTTCAAGTATGAATGTTAAAAAATAGTGTAAATGTTGTTAGGATTGGAACCACCCTCCCTACCAAAAATTAACTTTCTTCACTTGATTTTTTAAAGCATTATTTGTAAATTTGTAACCTAAGTAGACATTTCTAAAATTGAAATGGTTTTTTATATTTTCTACTTAATGTCAGGCATGCTGGAGATAGTGTGAGGTGTGTCCTCATGTGGACCATTAAATTTGCTTTCAATTTTATGTTTCACGTCATGTTTAATTTGGATTCATATAATGGTTTTTAGTTTTCAAAAGTTAGGAGTCATAAGAATTCATTAGAAGTTAGTTTTAAATTTCCAAAGTTTGAAGTTTATGTTTTATTTCATGTAAGTGCATGTGCACTTTTCACCTTTATAATGGATCAGCATAATTCTCATCAAAGTGAAACATCCCCGAAAAGTATAAGAAGGAGTTCTCTCCTTCATTGTAAAATTAATGAGAGCACTTTGTCTCAAGTTGAAGGTAAATAGAAGAAAAGAAATGAATTAGTGGTTCCTTAAGTTTTTTGTGTGTATTTTTCTTTTGTTCTCTCATTCTCGTAGCATGAATTTTTCATAATAAACTAAGATCCTCACAATTCTCTCATCTAAATTCTCACAATTTCTCATTCTCACAATTTTATCTCTCGGTTATTATTAAATATTTCTCAATTTTACAAGCATTTGAATTACATATAAAAGCTCATATTTATGTTTGAAGAATCTATGTTTTGGAAGCTCAAGTAGAAGTGTCTGATGATTTGAATTAGCAACTCTAGCAAGGATCTCATTCATTTCTTATTGTAGAAGCTTTACATGTTGGAAGAACTATTATTTTGACATTTGAATCAATGGTTTATGTTAATTTGTGAAGGTTTTGAAGAGTTCTTTTAGGGTTTTTCATCATCTTCACCTCTTCTCGTAAAGTCTTAGAAGCATTTGATTTTGTAACCTAAATTTGACATTAAGGATTAATTGATTAAATATTGTTTTATAGTTCTATACATGTGGATTCTAGATTTAAGCCCTTAAAGGGTTGAGTTGTGGTTATTTCTCTTAAGAATCTTATCACAAGCCATTTGAAGTTTTAGTCATGAATTCAACTTGCATGTCATATTAAAACTCGTTGCATGTCTATTTTTTGAGGTGTATTATGGTCTCTAATGTCTCATGGCACTATGGCTTATTTCACTGCAAATTCAACCAAGAGTGAGAACATACAAATTTGATGTTGTTTTCCCTTGAATTAGGCTTGTTTTGGACATTTAATTTTTGAGTTACAAGTCATATCATTAGGCATAGATTCAGTCAATACCAATCGATATGATATTAATATGTATAGATTCCAACGATGCTAATTGATATCATTGTTCATGATATCAAACTGTATAGATTCCAATGATGAGAATCAATACATTTATATTATGAAAAAATCAAAGTGTTAAACATATTGTTAGCTACAATTCCATTAATTCCAACTGATACATATGTGTTTCATCTTGCTTCATATCACTTTAGCAATCTAAATCAATATGTTTGCAGGAAATTCCAGAGAGCTCCTCATGGCCATCTAGCTATAATGATAAATATTGATAACTATAAGTAGGATCGCGATTCCAGTCACCCTAGGCAACGTCTAGTAATATCATCTTATTTATCAGTGATTTTTTGCCATTGGAGCTAGATCTTGGACATTTTGGTTTGTGATTTTGTTGCATATCTTTCACTACTAATCTTCAACAAAGCATGTAATATAACCTAATTTTTTGGTTATTATTAATATTTTTTTTGGGATCAGCCATCCCTACACTTTACACTAATCTCCCCAAACAAATTATTTTGACCTACTAGTTTTTATTTAGTTTTGGTCACCAAGATTTTTAAAACTTGTAAAGCAATTACTTTAAGGTTTACTAGGTAACCCTAGTAAAGGATTAACTTTCCAAATTTAGGGATGTTTACTCAAGTGAACAGTATTACAATATATGTTTCAAAAAAATTAGAGAGGAAAATTAATTGTTAGTAGGGAGGATCGTCCCACTCCTAACAACATTTACATTATTTTTAATATCTATGCTCAAACTTAAAATAGCAAAAGGATTCGATGTAGCAATGAAAACTTTGAAAAAATAACAATTTTTATAGGAGATCAAAGGAGGGCATAAAAGTAAATGCTAACATATAATGTTCCAAATCATGAGCTTGATTTCAGTGGGCAATATTGAGTTATAAATTTCTAATTAGACAATATATGTTAGGGTTTACCTATATTACAATTATTTTGGCATTCCAACAAAGACTAGATAATAATTTTCCTTATGTGCTATATATCCAAAAATCTTGTTTGCTGCTAATCACCAAGAATGACTTCATTAGTGCTTGATTAAGAGCTATTACAAATTCTAGATATTCATTTCCAAGCATGTTGAGAAACAAGATACTAAAAAAAAAAAACACAAGAGAATGAATCTTCACTTCTACAAAGATGACATTGAGGAGAAACATTTTCCATATGTTTAAGACTAGTGTTGATAGGAAGACCTTGATGAATAATACACCATAAAAATGAATTTTAGGAAATGTGGGAGCTTTCCAAATATCTTTTATTTTCCTCATTCAAAAGTGTGATGATAATTGCATTTTCCAAGCCCTATTGAATTTGTTATGAATAAAATCATTTTCCGTAATAAGCTCATAAGCAACTTTTCAATTAAAAGGAAAAACATGCTTGCCATCCTTCCAAAAAAAATTTGAAAAAGCCCAATACAAATTGTTATAAACTTTAAATAAAATCTCAAGATTAGAAATTAATTTTTCAAAATTATTTGTCCTCTTTCCATTGAACCCATAGAGGCTATAAGCTTCATTCCAAGTAACCCATCTATCATGCATATGCAAACAAGAAACTATTATGATATCAAATCTGCTCCAAGTCATACATAATCTAGATGCATTAATAGCCCAAGCTTCTTCATTGAAAGGAAGCCACCATGGAATAATTTGCTTAAGCATATCTTCTAAAATTGTAATATGATTGTAAGTCCAATATTTATTAAGCTTGCCCAAGTCTTCCAATTTTGTTTAAGAATTGAAGAACCAGGAATAAAAATGACCCAAGGAAAAATAAAACAATGAAGAAAGTTATTAGAAGACCAACTGTTATCATTCTTAGGTTTTCCTTGCATAAGTCTATTTCTCAAAAGGAGCATCTAAACATCATCATCATTAATATATCTACAATTCATTTTGCTCCAAGAGAAATACCTTGGTTATAAAAATTAATGAGGCCAAGACCTACATCTTTCTTGCTACTAGTGCAAATATCTCAAGCAACTTTAGAAAAATCGTCTCTATGATCAATTCTCTCATAAGAAGTTTTAGAAAGAGCCTAACAATTGGAGTAATAACCATGAGTTGATTAAAGTATTTGCTTAATGACTAAAACTTTGCCAGCAAGGGTGAACTTTTTTTCTTTTCATTTATCAAGCTTCTTTTCAATTTCATCAATCCCATAATTACATAAAATAGTAAGATTAAGGTCAAATGAAAAGGGTATTCATAAAATTTTGAAGACTAAATCTTTTTTTAAGATTTTCTAAGGCTTGAGAGTGACCCACTCATCAATATTACCATTATAATATTCAACAAATTTTTGCCAATTGACCCATTGAAGAGAAAAGAAGGAACTTAATCTAAAATTAGTAACAACTTGAGCATTAGCATTCGTGAGAAGGGTATGGACAAGTCAAATAAAATAATCATCAAATCCCAGTTTATAGAGACAAGAGATAATGAAATTTCATTCAATCCTGTCATAAGCTTTGGCGTGAAGCTTTGGTGTGCAACTAATTTTCAACAACAAGAGCATAACTATGACCTCTCTTTAGGTGTCATATACCAGATTCTCAAAGATGTCGCTTTTTAACTACTACTTCAAGCAAAAAAGCTCCACTGAAAGATAAACAATTAATTTGTTTTATACAATATTAATTTCTTTTTATTTTGACAGCTTAATAATGGAAAGCTTTTAGCTTTTATTGATATTTGTTTTTTTATCTTTGATTGATGTATTCTTCTTTTCTTTAGAGAGAGTTTTTTCCTTCCCTTTACAAGAAAACTTTTAGTAAGAAGTGCTAACTTGTGAGGGTGCTTATGAATAAAGGCAAGGCTTGATCCTTTTCCTACCCAAGAGGGGAGGTTTTTCAAGATTGGTTGTAAGAATAAAAATCTGAAAAGACATTCTCAAAACAGTTGGACTTTTTCTTTAGATTCTCTCTTTCATGATATGATGTATTCTTGAATTTTTTAAATATTATGATTCATTTCTTTGGGGTCCAGCACTCGCCATTGCTTGCATTCAAAGAAACCATCCTTCTCTTAAATAAAAATCGTAACTTAAAGTGATAGTAAACTGCTCATTTCCCGAGTGATTGCTTTTTTAAATCTTATTAACCTTGGGTAAGTTGGCAGGCACCAAAACTCCGAACATGATTTTATACATATTAATCTAAACACTTCTTCGTTCTCACAAAATACCTGAACATAATAAATCGAGCCCCAATCCGCTGTATCCAAAGAGCTAGGCATCCAGTTCGACCATCGCTGTAGTTGAAGGTTGCAAAAGGTCGGCTGTCTCGTACAATTATCCCATCTGCAGTCATTGTGTACATTCAATTATGAGTCCCGTTTCTGATCGAGGTTAACTATTGCGTATCGGATCAAATTTTGTACCACAAAGAACGATCTTTCGTTTGTATTGGATTGAGACGCAGAGAAACCAGAGTCGATCCGCAGTGAGAATCGAAGATGGTGTTAGCGGAGCTAGGCGGGAGCATATCCCGCGCGTTACAGCACATGAGCAATGCCACCGTTATCGACGAGAAAGTTTTGAACGAATGTCTGAACGAAATTTCCAGGGCTCTTCTACAGGCCGATGTTCAGTTCAAGCTCGTCCGTGACATGCAGGTCAATATTAAGAAGATCGTTAATCTCAAAGACCTCGCAGCTGGCCACAACAAGCGCCGTATAATTCAGCAGGTACAGATTTATGCCCTAATTTTGATTTTTTTGGGGGGGTAAACTTGTCGTGTTCTTAGCTTGGGGAATTTGCTGTTTGCTTCCAGTGGTTAGCATGTGTGATCAGGATCGTTAAGTACACTCGTTCTTCTATGCGTAGAACAATTAGCTAAAAGGCAGATCCCTAGGTTCGTTTATTAGGGATAAGAAAGAATAATTCAATTTTTAGGCATATAGATATCTGAAAAGAGGAGACGCTTTAATTTATTATCGATTAGTGTGTTTGTGGCAAGTGGCCTTTATCATAAATTTTAAGGACAATGCCCCTACAACTTGAATTGGATTTCTAGTTGCTGCTTGTAGTTATAAATCTTACAGTTATGGATAAGAGTTTCTGTTGCTGAATTTTTTGGAGGGTGAAATTTTGCACAGGCCATCTTCAATGAACTCTGTAAAATGCTGGACGCTGGAAAGCCATCATATATACCAAAGAAGGGGAAAACAGGCATCGTCATGTTTGTGGGTTTGCAGGGTAAGGTGGATGCACGAATGTACGAGAGGGCTTCACCTGTTTCTTCCATGATTGCGTTAAAGCAGAAATTGACTGCAAACTTATAGTGAACTGGCAGCTTTGGGTTATAAATTCAATGTTATATTTTTTGTATTGTTGCTATTATGCTTGTACTCCTAAGTTTCTTTGAGGAAATCCAAAGTGCTTAACCACTTTGATATGTGTAGGTGCTGGAAAGACTACGACATGTACAAAGTACGCGCACTACTATAAAAAGAAGGGTTGGAAGCCTGCATTAGTTTGTGCAGACACTTTTAGGGCCGGTGCTTTCGATCAGCTCAAGCAAAATGCAACAAAGGCAAAGATCCCTTTTTATGGCAGGTTTGGGCCATTATATGTATATTCTAGAACATCCATTGACATGCTTTATATCCAATGTATTAACCGTGACAAGGTTAAGACTTTGTTATTTCCCGTCACTATCAGTTACAAGATATCTTAAAACATTTTGCAATCCTAATTGGTAGTTATCTCTCTCTGGAAGACTGGTATAAAAATATTAATACAATTATGATGTTAAGGTTTTCAAAAACTTTCTAAATATTAGTTATGTTGTGCTGGAACACGTCATTTCCACTACAATCCCAACTAACATTCGTCTTGTCCAAGCCTAGACTCCAGGATCAGGAAAAACAAGCCCAAGGCATTTCATTAAAGGTGGTGCACACTGTGCACCAATATCATTTTGTGTCCAGTTTCTGCACCAGTACACCTAGGGGATAGTTTAACTCAGGATCCATGCTTTGCATGTTTGAATGTTCTACCATTGAGCTATTATATCATATGCTTATTGTAATGGGTCAATTTTGTAGATCTAAGGCAAAACGCAGTAATGAGGGCAATTTTTAAGCCATATTATTTGATCTCATATCATCCCTCAGTCTCTGTTTTTTTCTTTCATTCTTTGGAAACAATCATTTTATGAGCATATATTCAAGAAATAAGTCAATTAAAGTTTTTAAAACAAGTCCTCTTGAAATTGAAACTGTAGTTTAATTATGTCTGTATAGACCCAAAGGCTTTTTAAAACAGAATAGCATGTACAAAATACATTAGTAGTAATAAATCTTGAGTTTAACATTGATGTGTTTGATATTCATGTTGGTGGAACACTTCATTTATATAATGACCTGGAACCAGCACTGGTAGCCTAAAGAGCTCATACAAAGTGTTACTTGAGATTTGTTAGTTGTTTTTGCAAAAATTTGTTGAGCAACATTCCAACAATATTTGTCACTCATTTTCTACCACCTGTAGTATACACAATCAATATATTCTCTTTATGTTCTACGTTATTCCATCTTTTAGTGTGAGGATAGCCAGTCATCCTCAAAACTATGGAGATTAATCCATGAACAAACAGATGTATTAATAATTGTACATAATGAAAAAGTGATTGATATTCCTAAAAGAGTTAATATCCATGGAACCATGAGTGGTAATCATGATTAACCGTAAATTAAGGGAAGGAGTTACGTGACCAAAAACTGAAATGATGTAATGGTACAGATGATTAAAAAGGAATGATCATTTAAGATGTAAAGTGTGTGCAGAAGATTAAAGAAAATGCATAGCATACAAGTTTACCAAGGAAAAGAGGTCTATCAGGAGAAACGAAGAAAGTCCTGAGGAGGATGATCTGTAGCAAGCATACATAGAAGATCTTCATCTATAGGAAACATGTAGAAGTGAAATCAATCTGCAGGAGCACGCATTAGCGGAGAACTACATTAGTATTAACTGTATTTAAACTGTATTATATATTGTATCTAAAAGACAAGGTATAACTCAAACCTGCAAAGGCTATAAAACACAAGGTATGAAAACAAAGGTATCAATTTTATGAGCCCCTTTACCACAATCAATATGATGACTAATTGCAACAAGGGTGATAAAATCTGATTAATTCTTTACAATCTGAAACCATACCAGTTTCAAATCCTCTCTGGATTCATCGTTAGTGGTACTGAATAATAAGAGTGGAAGAGGTTATTTATATGTTTCCTGGGAAAGGTTGGTCATATTTATTATTTTTTAAAAAAGGGTCGGGTAAATATTTTTATTTATTTATTTTATATAATTATGATAGAAATTAATAATTAATTAATTATTATTATTATGAAAGAGTATTTTTATTTCTAATCAATTTCTATTTGTAAAGTATTTAATGCTATAGAATAATGGGTATTAATTAACTTGTTAACTATTATTATTATATTTGATATAAATTTAGAAGTTAATAAGTTGGATGATGGTGAAGATTGAACTCAGGACCTCTCAAAAATCTAATATCAGTGGTTAATTCATTTTCTATTATGCATGATTTTGGTTATGAGAGGCCACTATCCTTCATTAATCTTTAAACCTCCATCTCTATTAACATTATTGGGATGTAGCTTAATCTCTGTAGATTCTCTAATTTTTCTAGCTAGATGATTTTCTATCTTGGCTAAGACTTTGCATTTTTCTAGTTGCCATGTTTGTTTAGTTTCATCTGTTAAGTAATTGTTAACATGTTCTACCAATGGAGATTTCTCAATTCTCTTGTGTTTTATGTCTCGTTCATGTTCTTTTAGTCTAGTAAGAAAGCTTAAGCAAAACCTCAAATGTCTAAAAGTCAAATCATTGCAGCCTTTATATAAAAGATGGTCAAACAAGATAAGTAAGATTATAAGACATTGGAAACCATACACTGCAGACATTTTAAAGCCATACTAACATCATCATCTTGATATGAGCTTGTGAGCATTCCAGGAATTGCCAACTCATCATTGGGATTTTGCTTAAGGATCCTTCTTGTTATCAATGAGGCTCGATCATGTACCCATTTTGACAGATTACCAAATCATCATTGGTTTCCTGGCTTGAAGATCTCTTTAGACATGGATGTGGCATGTTCTTCCCTTTCATCATCATCATCCTAGCCTTGTCCTTACAAAATGGGGTTGGCTAGTGGCATGCTCTTCCCTTTGTCCTGACAAATTGCCTAGTTATCGTTGACTGTTTGATCTAGAGGGCTTTTGTTGCTGTTGATGAATCTCATTTACATGGTTGTTTTGAGACACCACCAGTGCATCTTTGGCAACTTGACTGGAAGTTCATCCTGTGCTATTGGCATGACATTTTCTATAGTTCACTCCAGCCATTGTCAACTCATCATTGATTAGCCAGGTTGAACTCCCTTCAGTATTTTCAAATTGGCATGTTGTGTTATGAATGTGAAGCTAAATTGTGTACCTCTATTGTTTGATCGGTAAATAAGGTTTTTTATTTTTCTGGTAAGGCATCAGCCATTGTTAGCTAATTATATATAGGGGTTTTTTAGATAGATCTACAGGGTTTGTTTTTCTAGAAGTGGTTTCTGAGGAATCTTCTATATTATTGAAATTATTTTAAAAGGCTAACTTCTGGATGTTTCTAGATTAGAGTTTGAAACATGGCGTTGCCTATTTAAGGGTCCGATTTTGTGTTCATCTTAAGTGAATACCTCATTTAGATGAAATGAAAAATATAAGTTGGGCTTCTTTGTTGGCGGTTTATCTTTATTCCAATGGGCCTTACTTTGTAAATCGTATGTCTCTCATTAACCATTTTGCATCAGCTGTTGTTTTTGTTGTGCTTATGGTTTTGCACTCCATTTATTAGTTTTTGATATTTTCTTGACTACGTTGTCTCACACATGTTGTCATTATTCGCTTTTTCTAGTCTATTTGCTATTCGCTTATTCTAGTCTATTTGCTATGAGGTGCTGTTTTTCCTTGACACAATGGTATTGAAGTGGGTTGAGGGCTTCTTGGATTTTCTTTATGGTGGTTTATTTTATTCATGATAGAGAAAGGTTTAGCAATGTAGAAGTGTGGTTTTGTAGAAGAGAGCAAAAATTCGCAAAAGTAGGAGTTGTGGGAATTCCAAGTTGTAATGGTGGGGTCTGTGGTAATATAGAAACAAGTGGGAAGGTCAATTTTGATGTGTTTCCATGGATTCACCTATACTTTAGTTTCGTCTTTTAATGTTTCTTGCTTTAGTGGGAGTTATGGATTCAAATATGGCTCTTGTTTAAAAGTTTGATGCAAGTTTCTATGACCATAAAGTTGGTAGATTTGTCTTATGAAAGAGAATGGGATTGTTGTTTTAATTGGAAAACCTTCCATGATTAATGAAGATTTTAAAAAACTGTATTTAAGGGCATTAGGCTTGATTCATAAGTGCATAGCAAATCCAATTTTGGTAAAATATTAAGAGGAAAAATTAATATCGGATTTGCTTAGGGAATTGGATTCAAGGTTCCAATCTACCAAATCTTGTAACAAGGTTTTTTTGTATAAGAAATTTAATGCTGTAGTAGTAAATCTAAAAGTAGTGGATCACAGGGACTTAAGTGATGAAGACTTGTTGATCTTGTTAGAAGCATTACTAGTAAGCTAAGGTCATGCAGCGACAACAATCAGTGTCAAGACCTATAGAGCAATGGACGAGGAGGAAGTAGTTGTTCTTAGAATGGAACAAGTGCATTGTTCTCATACTAGAGAAACTTCATCAGAAGGTTCAACATTGGTTATAAAGAGCAGCAAGCAGAATGAGATACTAGTTTGTTGGAAATATGGTACATGGCCATGTAAAGAGAGATTGCAAGTTTGCTTTTGCTAGAGTTGTAACTAAAGCAAGAGGAACAATTAAAGTTTGACATTTGTTTTGTTCTTGAAACATGCAAATATGGATGTTGTAGTGGTTTAATTTGCAGTGTCTTTTTGTGTGTATAGGCTTATGTTTCTATTGGAATAGATAACAATGCAAACATTATTAGCCACTACAATTTTTTAGAAGCTTCTAGGCAATTGGAGGATAGTCCATGTTTAGTGAACCTTGGGCTAGCTTCAAAGCAACAATATGTATAACTTGAGATGAAAGGTAATGGAATTGATTGCCTGAGCATTTGTCCCTTTTTGGTAAGGGCTCAAAACTTATTTTCAGTTTCTTGCCTTTCATTATGGCTTTGTATATGTTTGTGGTAATATTTTATGTCTAATTGCAGAATCTGTTATTGTTTATGGGCCCTAACAATGGCATCAAAGCCTGCATGATTCAACATTGGCAATGGGGGTATGAGTATCAATGTGAAGCAGAAGCAAGCTAGTCGTAGATTTGGTAACTAATTTGTCAATTTCAAGCTTATGTAAGGTGTGTGCATATGAAGAATAGCTTTGTTAATGGTTTGCAAGAGTTTTTTGTTTTCTATTTTTTTTGGTTGCAAATGAGGGTTTTGTACCAATAACCAAGAAGGTTGTGCATAGTGACGAGGTGAGATATGGTTGTGATGGATACATTAGGCATATTGGTGATATTAATGACATGTACACTCTAAATATGATGAACAAGGGTTTTGGCAAGCAAAGTAGTTCAACAATAAGGGCAATGTAGTTTCAAGGGTTTTGGCAGCATTGAATGCTAAATTGTGTTATTGTTAGCAATGAATAGAGTTGCCTTTTTGGTGGAATTTGCCATAAGTTAATCATCAATGACAGTGTTGTGGTAGCAGCTATAGTAGTATTGCAACATGACTGTGAAGTTGGTGTGTTGCAGGTGTATGTAGCGTGGCCATAATTGTAAAAATTTGAGGTGGTGATAGTAGCATAGATAGTGAAGGAGGAGGATGTGGTTGGAAGCCATCTTAGGAGTAGTTGCTCCTGGTTATAAACTTGAAAGATTTGTGGTTGGATTAGTGAATTTCATGGTTTCATGGGATGGGTTTCTCCTAAGGGTTTGTTCTTGTTGTTTTACAAGAACTTTGTTGCTATTTTTTAGGATAGATTGTTCTTGCAAGCTTCATTGTTGTTTTCACAAGATAGGTTCTTTTGTTGGTTTGTTGTTGGCTTGAAGGATGGATTGTTCTTATGAGGTTTGTTGTTGTGTTCATAGGATGAGTTGCTCTTAGGTTTTCGCGGGATTAGTTGTTCTTGTGTTTTCGCAAGATGAGTTGTTCTTGTAATCTTCATTACTATTTTTTAGGATAGATTGTTCTTGTGAGGTTGTTGTTTTCACAAGACAGGTTGCTCTTGCAAGTTGATTGTTGTTTCATAGGACACATTATTCTTATGGGATTTGTTGCTCTTTTTGTAGGGCGGATTGCTTTTATAGGTTTGTTGTTAGTTCCATAGGACAATTTGTTCTTTCAAGTTCAATGTTTATCAAAACAAATTTTTCCTTATGGATCTGTTGCTAAGATGTATTGTTATGAATGTAGATCTCAAATGTAACGTAAAATTGTATAGTGCATATTTTGAAATGAAATTTGAGTTAATGGAATGTATTCCCATGTTTGTTCCTCATGTTGGTATTGAGGGGTGATTGTTGGAATAGATAGCAATTCCAACATTGTTAGCCACTAGAATTTTCTATAAGTTTCTAGGCAATTGGAGAATAGTCCAAGTTCAATAAACTTTGGGTTAGCTTGGAAACAACCACATGTATAAATTGAAATAAAGGGTAATGGAATTGATTGTTTGAGTGTTTGCTTGATTTGGTAGGGGTTCAAGGCTTACTTTTAGTTTTTTGCCTTTCATTATGGCTTTACATGTGTGGTTGGTATTGTTTTCAATATCCTAATATTCTGTTTCTAGTTGCAAAATTGTTGATTTGGCGCTAATAGTTTCCTACATGTAGAGAGGCAAATGCATTGGTGTTGAATAAAGATTCATTAAAACTGGCTGCCTTGGATCTCTCTTGCATAAGCCTAAGAATATTTGTTTGTTTCCATAGGCTGACACAGGATCTCAATTTGTAGGGTGTTTATGAGGCCTTGGTGTTATGGTAGAGAGCTTCTAGGTTTTGGAATAACTGTGGCTGTATTCTCACTACCATATTCTTGCCTTTGGTCAGTTCAAGTGTGGATGTTTTCTCATTGATGATAATTTTAGTGGGTGGTGTGTCTTTGAAGTGAGATGTTATGTGAATGGAGATGGTGGTGTATTCATGGAGTAGATTCATTGCTTTGTAGAGAAGCACGATTTATCTTTAAGTGGGAGATTGTTATGAATGTGAAGCTAGATCTTGTAGCTCTATTGTTTGATTGTTAAATAAGATATTCTTTGTAAACAATCAACCATTGTAAGATAATTACATATGCGTTCTTTCTAGATAGTTCTGTGGAGTCCATTTTTCTAGAAGAGATTTTTCTAGAATCTTCTACATTGTTAAGCCCCTTTTAGATGAATAACTTTCGAATGTTTCTATATTAGAGTCTGAATCATGGCTTTGCCTATTTAAGAGTTGAATTGCTAGTCATTATAAGTGAATGCCTCATTTGGATTAATTGAACAATATGAAATAGGATTCTCTTGTGGAAGTTTCCCTTGTCCTTGAGGATTTTACCTCGTAAATCTTGCATCCTTTGTGTATTGTTTTGCATCAATGGCTGTGTGGGGTTTGTACTTATTTTTTAGGATTTTTCTGCTGTGTTATCTCATACACGTTATTCTTCTAGTACATATCGTCCATTATGCTGTTATTCTCTAACATCTTGTGATCCACACTCTACTAACTGCCAACTCACCATTGACCATTTTATGTAAAAGCCTCTTTGCATTGTTGACATGGCATTTATGTTTCTTTTCTTAGTAAACTACCGACTCATAATTGACCAAATAACCCAAAGGCTTCTTTGCACTAGCAAGTTGTTGGATCTTGTTCCTTGCATTGACAAGTCACTAGCTCAGCTTTGACAGTTTGACTTAAGGCACCCTCTTTATTGCTGAATCGGCGTGAATTTGTCCTTTACCGCCCTTATCCACTTGACCTTGCATTGTCAATAGCAACATTTCTTCTCTGCCAACTTTGGACCATTTACGTTCCTGCTGACTAGTTGATTCATTGGCAACCATTTCACTTCTTGTTTTTCCTTAACTATCATCGGGGCTTATCTGCCTCCTCTACTCACTTTGACGGATCTATATATTAATCATGTCTCTCTAAATGTTATATAAAAGACAAGCCTTTAGAAAAAGGGTGCAGAGGACATTTGGATGAGTCATCTCTCTATGAAAGCCTCACTGTGAGAGAATTTTCCTCCACATATTTATGGTATGGATTGGGAAACTGGAAAGTGCTTAAATTAACAATCGATGGATCCCGTTTCATCATATTAATAAAAAATTTGCCCTTTTTGTTAATATACTTTGTTAACTATAGTCTTTCGTAATAAAAGATTCTTTGGTATTGCAGCTATACTGAATCAGATCCTGTAAAAATTGCTCAAGAAGGTGTAGAAACATTTAAACAAGAGAACTGTGATCTTATTATAGTGGATACTAGTGGTCGACACAAGCAAGAGGCTGCACTTTTTGAGGAAATGCGACAAGTTTCTGCTGCTACGGTATTGTATCATTGTTTATATTTTTGCTATAGCAATATAATCTATATTATTTCTAGTCAAAATGTTAAGTTTCAAAACATCTTGCTGTAGAACCCAGATCTTGTCATTTTTGTTATGGATAGTAGCATTGGACAAGCTGCATTTGATCAAGCTCAAGCATTCAAGCAGAGTGTTGCTGTAGGGGCTGTAATAATTACAAAAATGGATGGGCATGCAAAGGGTGGTGGGGCGTTGAGTGCGTAAGTTGCCTCATTTATTTATCAATCTTATACCTTGCTTTTGTCACATTGGATGCTTTTATCGAATAGAAGAAGCCTATGATAAACACTACATCTTGCAATCTAAAAACTATTACCTTGGTGAAAGGTATTAGGGAAAAACCGACTTTGATAAGCGTGGTGAATTAAAAATTTGTTGCATCGCAGTGGCTCTAGCATTTGTAAATTTCTACTTATATCTATCACATTCAAGCTATAATTTGAACTCCTTTTATATATGGAGGATGCAAACTTGCCTCTTACTTGTTATGAATAGAATTCATTATGAAGTATGTGACTTTAAAAACAGTTTGTTTGAGATATTTTTACTTGTGCAGCGTTGCAGCAACAAAGAGTCCTATAATATTTATTGGTACGGGGGAGCACATGGATGAGTTTGAATCTTTTGATGTGAAGCCATTTGTGAGCCGTCTCTTAGGTATTCAATTATTTTTAAAAATTCTTGTTGGATTTCCTTTTTCTTTTGAGAGAGAAGATATAATATTACTAACCTGCACCCAAACAATCCATGAAATCATGCAACATGATACCAAGTTAACCAACCACTATCAAACTATACTTTGTCATGTGGAATTGACTGCAAGTGTTCACTATTTCATTTTTTGTCATGATGTAAAATGTCTGACACATGTTTAATGAAATTCGGTTTCTCTAAGGCATGGGTGACTGGTCTGGCTTTATGGACAAAATTCATGAGGTTGTTCCCATGGAACAACAACCAGAATTGCTACAGAAGCTGTCTGAAGGAAATTTCACGTTGCGGATAATGTATGAGCAGTTTCAAAACATTCTTAACATGGGACCTATTGGGCAGGTACACATATCTATCATTTAATGAAACTGAAATTGAAATTTTTACTTACGTTCCCTGAGACCCCTTGGATCTATCAAACCAGATTCAAAATTCCTTTTACAGAGTTTTTGTTAATTTATAACTTAATGCTACCTAGTAGAATCAAACTTGTGACCTGGGGTTACCAGACCAAGACCCTTACCACTAGGATAACACATCATTGTAATTTAATACATCCTACTATTATAATTTAATAGCATCATTTGAAAATGCAAATGAAGTTTAATAGTGTGAGGAATGCTGGTTGACAGTCAAGGTTGTATCAAAGATCCATGGTTTTCTGCTTTGGTGCATTCGCTAGGAAGTAGACATTCCACTTGTTCTTAGCTTGACCTTTGGACAAGAATGACTAACTATAAGGTTGATTCCATCTTTCAGTATGTTCTACTTTAACCTATCGTCCAGATCATTGCATTTGTTATCTGAAATGCTCGTTTTAGATCGGGCTTTTAATGAAACCATCATTCAAAAACAGATTTTTGAAAACCAAATACAAGAACATCATAAGGGAAATAAATGCATGAAATAAGGGTATACAGGAAGCGAAACATATCTCACGTGCGTTTTAGTTTTTATTTTTAAAATACAGTACAAGAGAGCAGATCATCTATGATCATTGTAAAAGTGTTTTAAAGAATAGCAACCGTTTCACCATTAACAGGTAATGTAATGTGCAAACTCATAACATGAATATGGTCACTTGGAACATCAATGAATGAATTGTTAGGGCAAAAACGAAAAGTATCTACCCCGTTTTTCACTTTTGGATTCTATTAGACTTAGCTAATGTGGCGATAAGTGTCGGGATGAAGATAAGTACAATACCATTATGTCTGACACACGCCAGAGAGAGCATGATGCTTTGGAGCCGCAACGAGAGTAAAAATTAGCTGGTTAAAGCTTGAATTGGTCGGAGATTCAGGTTGCAATGAACTTATAAAGAAGACAGTATGACCTTTAGTGTCTTCACTACCAGCATACCTGAAGGCTGGTGACTTAGAAAGGTCATTCGTATTGAAAAATATTGTTGCACAATAAATAATTAAAAAGAAGGAAAAAGAAGAAAATGAAAGGAACACATATATTTACGTTAAAGCCCTCCAAAAAATCTTGGAGGGGAAGAACCATGAGAAAGCAGTGCAGAACTCTTGTATTAGAAATGGAGCAAATGTACAAGCTATTTTCCTTGTGTCACAAGTTTCCCTTTTATAGCCTCCCAACAAGATTTCTACATCTTTCCAGAGACTTACCTCAATAGGTTTGAACAATCGTCTTGAATCTTCAAGATTTCCTCTCTTACAACAGTGTTTTTAGATTACAATATCAACATTGCATAAAACTACTTTACATGGAATCTCCATTGAAAAACAAATATCGATTACATTTCATGCAAAACTAATGCAGCTGACATGTTAACATGCTGTTATGGCATAATCCAGCATTGCCATAATGCCAGTGAAGCCTCCATGCAGAAAACACCATTAGAAATATGACTGCCCGTGAGACTAGTAGATTCTATTGTCAACAAGATGACAGAAGCTGGAAATGAAAACCTAAGTGTAGTTTGCTTGTTAGCCTATAAGACTCTGATCTGTGAAATGAGAAACAGGATGAAATGTGCTCTTGAAACCCTAGCTACCATGAGTAGTGGGAGGCATCATTTTATGTTTTGTCATTTCTTAAATAATATGTCCCGGTTATGCTTCTTTATGAATGATCTGGCTTAACCAAGATTTTTAGCATCAAAACTCATATTCACCCAATTCCCTTCATTAAAGTTGAAGGAAACCAACAAAGAGGTTGACCAAAACATACCAGGTTTGCTTGAATAAAGAAAGACATTCAAAATTTGGGAATTAATGCTTATTTGGCTCTTAATAGAAACCAGTGGTGATGAAGAATTCATATGGCTGACTCCATGTAGTTGGGATAAGGCTAGGATGATAACAACAATGATGACGACACTTAATCACCCAACTTCAGGTCCATAAGATTTGGAACCCTACTTGGATTTAACCAACATTGGCTTTCTAATCTATCAGATTTGTACCTGATTCATTTAGTCATCACCCATGGACCTTGGTTCCATGTCACTAGAAGTCAAATTAGCCCCTACTGTTGGAGGCAAGGAAAAAAAATGTTTTTGACTTGTCATAAATCTGCATGGTCATATGAGACTTTCCACATCAACATCTTAAGTGCTGGATTCCTACGTGTGACAACTATGTAAAATTAAGTTCAATCCTAAGGATGGAAGATCTAGCTCTGTGTATTTGCACTTCCCACATCAATATTCAAGTGTTGGATTGTTGTCATGGAAAAAGTAACCAAAGATTTGCTTTCAGTTAACGAACATACGGTGGTGAATGGGAACACTCGATATAGTTGATATTAATATGAAAAATTGTACAAATGAGTTCATGTCTATAACTGGTTCAAGTTGTAAACGTTTCTTGCTTTACCCTGTCTGTTAGGCTGTCGTATTTCAAGTATTTATGCTGATTTGATTCTGTTTGACTTCTCCACAATGTATGTTTGTCCCTCTATATCATAAATTTTGTTTATCTTTTCAGGTATTTTCAATGATTCCAGGATTTAGTGCAGAATTAATGCCCAAGGGCCGTGAAAAGGAAAGCCAAGCCAGAATCAAAAGGTTTATGACCATGATGGATTCCATGACGAATGAAGGTTTTAACACAGATGACTCAGACTTTCCATTTATCATATAGTGATATAGTGTAGGACTCCTTTAGGATTAGTCTTGTGTGATATATTGCTTTATTATTTTTAATTGAATGTTCAACGATGTCGGCTAGAATCTGAACTAAATAACATGAAATATCTGGGTTCTGATCTATCTTGTTGGTATATTAACTAGAATTGAGCGCGTGCAACCCATAGGATACCCAAATATTCCATCGTCTGAATAGCGAATGAATAAACTAGTTCCCTTCAGTGCTTAATGTCCAGAGTTTCCCAACTTGTTCAAGCATTTCTGTCCTGGAACATCATGCCAATTTTGTATCAAAGAAGATAATATGTCATTCCAGCAAACAGCCTAGTGATAAATGCCTGTTCACAGTGTACACGAAATATCACGAATATCATTAGGAATAGCCTGCTAACATTTCTATTAACATGGTGCAGCCACAGAAGTCCACATGAATACGCACACATCTGATTTAAAATGTACAGCTACTTATTCGTGAATGTTAGAAACAGTAACATGGTAATGAAGCAGAATTTCGTTGATATGAGAACTGCACGTGTGCTTGACTGCTACGTGGCATTGCTTTTATATGATCATGTAAGCAGTGTTTACCAATTTCAGAATTTTATAAATAAAAAAGATTTCTATGTTTTAACAAGGAACCTTAGCTCCCTGTTGTGTTCTATAATGAGAGAAAACCTAATTCATGATAGCCTTTCCTGCCACCGATGAGAAGTGTTCGCTTTTGATATCAATACGATCAAATTACTTGAAATTTCACACAACCTTTTTCTTAATCTAGATAGTTTGGCTAGATGTTTGTTTTGAATTTACCCTGTTTTTTCCTCTCTTCATAATATACTGATTTTTAGAAATGTTTCTACCTTTTCCTTTTTGGTAGCTTAATTTGGATGGCAGTTTATGATTTGGTATAGATGTTTGGTTTCTTCTGGGAATGTTCTATCAGATACTCTGTTTAGAGCTGATCATAACTTGTTAAAATGGTAATTGGCCTCCCTTATTTGGCATTTAATGTCACGCAAGGGGCTTTCGTTCCCGTGATGTTGCATGGATATTTTTATGGTCAATTCATTAGTTAACCATGCATTTTTCCTTACTAAGGTCCCTTTTATTTAATTTCAGAGCTTGATAGTTCAAATCCAAAGATTATGACAGAGTCACGTATAATGCGGGTTGCTCGTGGTTCTGGTCGTCCTGTATGGGAGGTGATGGAGATGCTAGAAGAATTCAAGCGTCTAGCCAAGATATGGAGTAAGATGAAAGGGCTGAAAATACCAAAGAAGGGTGACATGAGTGCTTTATCTCGAAATATGAATGCTCAACAGATGAGCAAGGTTCTGCCTCCTCAAATGTTACAACAAATTGGTGGCATGGGAGGGTTGCAAAATCTGATGAAACAGATTGGCTCCAAAGATTTTGCAGGGATGTTTGGAGGAAACAAATAGCTTCTATAAAAGCTTTTGCATGCAATCGTTGTTGCTATGGATGGCACAGGTATTAATACCGATCTCCAGTGTTATATTCCCTTACCCACATGATCGGCTGATTTGGGTTCAACATGCCCTAATATTAACTCGGAGGAAAATTGTCTCAGTTGCTCAAATTTAAACTTTCGAGCAAACAGTAAAACTTTCGAGCAAACAGAGCTGTAATTTAATCAACTTTCTGTAATCTCTAAACTCTTGCCCTGCTGTTTTGCCTCTGGTAGAGGTTCTCTAACAACTTGTTTAACATGCAGTTTTATTAGTCTGGAACGGCAAAGTGACCTATGTTTTAAGTTCGTTGAAAACTGCATAACAGCATTGCATTGGAGTTAATTATGATTCCATGTGGATCTCTTTATCGCAAAGAAAGACAACTGAAGATATTCGAGTATCCAACACATAAGAGATGGCCGAGTGTTTTAATGTCAATTTTTTTGTGTTATTGATGTTATCTGTGACTTGTAAATGAATATTTTTTCACGTTAATATGTGTAATGTTTATACATTTTCTCCTTTTGAAATGTCAGCTGTTTATGATGAACGAAATTAATAATATTGCAGATAGATAAAGATTGGGCTGCTAAAGAGAAATAATGGGATCGATCCTGTATTGTTAGACCAAGGTTAAGATGATGATAATGTTTTGCATATGATTTTCTTGATCGACCAGTTCATTTCTTTGGACAGTCTCTTTAACAAAACCACTGGCTTATCACTCTGAATATGCAACTACTCGGTAACAAATAAAACTGAATTAGGTAACTGCTTTACTAAAAATACTAGTATCATTCAAACCGGTTAAGGATACAAGTTTTATTATTCTATTTCTACGAGAATAGATAGCCAACCCGTCATCCATCTTTGTTATTCCTAAAGCAAGTTTGATCCCTAGAATGCTGATAGATTTGAGAATGGATTAGATATCTGATGGATGATTAATATAGTTATGGTATTATTTTGAAAAAAGACAAATCAGACGCCAATAACCCAAGTGTTTTTAAGATTGATATAAAGTAATACTGGAGGAGCTTAAGATTAGAAAAAAAGAAGAAACCAGTAGGTTTCAATAAAGAGAAGGAAACAAACACATCACCAAAAATCATTGATTATTTTGAGTTATAATTTATGAAGATATTTTATTGATCTTAATGTTTGTTTTGAATATTCAAACCCATTGGAAATTCTCATAGATGTAGAGGTAAAAGAATATTGCAGTTAAGTAAAAAGAGAGAGAGTTATTACTTGGAGGTTTAATGCAAAAGAATGTCAGTATGATTTATTTTATTTTTTGATATGTTGTGCTTGGGATTGAATATAGGTTTTTCAAGTGGTTGTGCCCAAGTAAAATAAGAGTATAATAATATTTCAAATTCTAAAATAATATAAAAGATTAACAAGATTATCTTGTTTCATCAAGATAGTTTATCATCATCATCCTAAGCTTGTCCTAACAAGATGCTATTGGCTAATTAAAACTCATTCAATACTCATCCTGCCATGGTGGGATCTTGGGAGGGTGATGGGTGATGGATGAGTGAAAGATTGGGAGGATGATGGTGATTCCAAGGGGTTCATTGAGATACATACCACCAAGATAGTTCTTGAAATGTATATTTTTAGGTGACATGTATCTCAGTGTATCCCTTGGAATCAAACATATGATTTGCAGATCACTTATTCTAACCAAGTGAGCAATGCCTCATTGTTAGCAAATTACTAAACGATATATTATTAAAAGAGATCTAGTCTTGGTATGTCTTTTGATTTTGGTAGGTGATGTAGTGCTAACTATTAATTCTTACGAAAGGTTTGCAAGAAATGCTACAAGGAGCTAAGAAACTTTATGAGAATTGAGAGATGGTGACTGAGGTTGAAAACAAATCCTAAGGGTCTAAGATGTAATTAGGGACAACTTAGAAAAGATGTAGAAACAAATTTATAATGGATGAATTTAACATAAAGATCATTCAATGTAGTATCCTTGTTAGAGATTAATATGTAATAGAAGCCAAGACAATGTACATGCTCTTAGAAATGATAATTACGATAAGAGGTTATTGTTGAATTTGCATTGGCCTATCCTCTTGGAATAGTTAATATCTATTTCAAAAAATGATTGAACACTTGGTAACTTTTAAGAGTGGATGCAACTCAACCCAAATAGATTACATGTGATGGCGTATGCACATGGACGTGTTGTGCACAAATTGTGTGATGCATAGTACCATTTTTACCTCCACAAAATGCATTGTGTAGCATTCAACATCGTGATCATGTGTGTCATCCATGAGTGAGAAATAAAGGTTGGAGAACTTGTCAAAATTGCACTATTATTCTTAGAGAAAGTCTTACAACCTAACATAGACTTATGATGATGGATCTAGCTAGGAGTGGTATTAACAAAAACTTTAAGAAGGGGGTGCCTTGTATAAAACGGTGAAATCTAAATGAAGAAAGGATGTCACTTTTTAAGTGTAGATTGCTTAGAAAAAGATCTTGGGATTTAAACTTAGACGCGAATGATAGTTGGAGTTAGATGGTAAGTTGTATCAAGAAGATAGGGAAGGACATCCTTGGGGTTTCAAAAAAGAATAAGTACATTTAAATGGAAATATTGGGATGGAGTAAGAAAGTACAATGAGATATTCAAGAAATGTTTCAACGAGTGGCAATAGAGTAGGAGATGGGATGACTTTGAAAGGCATAAGGTAGCAAAGTATATGGTGACGAAGAAAGTGAACAATGCTAAACTTCACACTTTCAAATTCTTTTACAAGAAACTAGAAACTAAGGAGATGGATGGAAAGTTGATTTATAAGCTTAGCCAAGGCTCAAAACAAGATATGCAAAGACTTTGACCATATTAAATGCATTAAGTCTAATAACAAAAGAATTTTATTATTGAGCATGGGTCATTGGCCAATTGGTTACCTCACATAGCTTTGTATTCACAGGTGCATTGGCACCCCTTTTGCACTTACTATGTAGTTGCTAAAACAAAAGGATTTTATTATTAGACAAGGAAATGTTGGTGTGATGAAGGGTCTTTTTTTAGGGATTACTTAATGGAGATTTCCTTAGATATGAAGTTGAAGATATGGAATTGAATGTGGTAATTACAAATTGTATTTTTCCATTTGAAGTAAAGAAAGCCCTTATAAAGATGAAAAATGATAAAGTAGTAGGACCCGATGACATCATATACAAGTACAAAAGTCTATGGAAGATATAAGGATTATTTGGTTCAAAAATTTATTCAACAATATTCAGGAGAAGGAAAAGGTGCCAAATGATTAGAAGAGAAGCATTATAGTACCCATCTACAAGAACAAGGGAGACATGTAGAATTGTGGGAACTATAAAGGCACAAGCTTATGAGACATAACATAAACTTATGGGAAAGGGTTATAGAACAATGCTTAAGGGAAGAATAAATTGTTTTTGAGAATCAGTTTGATTTTAGGCCTCAAAAAACAACAATGGAAGCGAACTTCTTACTATAACACTTGAAGAAATTTAGGTGTAAGAGTAGGAATCTGCATATGATTTTCATTAACTTGGAAAAAAATTATGATAAAGTTTCCTAGGATATTATTTGGTGGGTGTAACACCCTCCTTCCTAGATCTTAAGTTAGAGAGCATTACATCAGGTAAAACCCCTAACTAAATGATTGGCCATAGCAAGGAACATGAAAATGAACAATCTCGTAGCAAAAGGAAATGCAAAGAACCTAGCAAGAAGCCATGACCTAAAGAAAGGAAAGAAATGAGAAAAACTAATAGAAGAAAGGAAAAAAACATAAATATAGAATCACATAAAACATATATATTTGCGGAAAATAGATTAACTTAAACTACAAAACTAAATTCCCAAAACATAAGTATAAGAAGAATAGCATCTCTGGTCTAATCCATACATAATCCATATATTTAAAATGGGAAAATATGAGATACAATGTCTAGTATAATTCTAGAAGCCAAAGATATAAATAGCCTAAGGCTATAAACTAAAAACATAGCATCAACAAGCTCAAACATTTAAGTGAACCATCCAAGATCTCCCATCTCCTCCCAAACTGATCAGTTGGTAAATAAAATGGGTTATTAGTATAACATTGAGTGAGAAACATTAGTACCATATCTAATCACTAAATGGATAGATGTTATAGAAGTTTGGAGGAGCATGGTAAACTTGCAACACATGTTAACACAAACAAGCATACAAGTGAACATCCAAACATATATCCATCAAACAATGCCAAAACCAAGATTTTTCCACTTCGACCATCACGACAAACAACAAGGCATGCATTGCACTTAGTGTCAAATGTGTGTCATGTGTACTTGCCAAATTTCAAAACCAAAATCAAATTATCATATGCATAGATTTATTATTAGTCTCAACTAGAACATGAAGCATCATCCAAGACATCACTTCAAATATTCTCCAAACGTACTAGTGCTAAAGTCATCACCCAAGACATCACCTCTAATGTTCACAACACAAAAGGACTAATGAGCCATGGAATCACCCTTTTGTGTAGGATGGGGCCTCATAAAAGCCACATTGATGCATCCCAATAGAGGTCAATCATCAAACCATCTAGGAAGTCCATCTCCAACCAACCATACAAATGTGGTGCTAGCTCCATTATCCAAACAACCAACAAACATATAACCATGGCAAACCCAACTGACAGTGGAGGAAACAACCAAAACAAAGAAATCCAATTCATCAAAAGATTCAGCAAACCAAGTGATCCTCACAAGGATACCAATTCAAAGAATAACATAACATTATCAAACCCAAACCAATCTGATGGAATTTCATCATTGATGAAGAATCAAAATCATCATCTAAAGAGATCTCATACATCCCAAATAATAACCCAAGATGCTAATTAATCCAAGAAGAAGAATCCTTAACCATAACTTCGAAACAAAAAGATTGAGTTATAATAATGGGAAGACCCAAGTCACCAATAACTAACAATTGTACATGAACCAATACTCAAAGCATGAAATAACCACTTTACTAAGAAGGATGAATCAAGACTCAAAATCCCAATGTAAAGCTTCATGAAATCAAGTCATGGAAGAATGCACACAACAAGGATCTAGGAAATTAAAAAGTAAGATAAAGATCCCATTTAATTATTAGAAACGATTACAATCAACCAAGATTCAGACTAAGTAATACCCATTCAAGCCAAGGAAATATCAAACATTTGAAGATCTAAAGTAAATATAATCAATTTGACTAAACATGATAACAAATCCAATTTTACAAATCAAGCATAACTAAGTCAAAAGGGAACCAAACCAAGAACCAATAATAAAAGAGGCAAAAACACAGTAATACAAAATACTATCTGAATGATGATAACAAATAACTAAGATTTTATTTTACGATAGGATGTCAAGGACTCTATTAAATCCAAATTCAAGTCTAGAGTTGGATTGTAGCCCAAACCTATAATAATAGATAAAATTATAATAACTTCACCAATACGATGAATTTTATAATGATTCTGATTCCTAGAAAAATATTTGTACCTGTTCTCTAATAAAAATTTATAGATGCACTTATTAGAAGTATACAGTTATAGAACCATGAATCTAGGCTTAGAGAATTAAGTTGAAATGAAAATGAACAAAGTAGCTAACAAAAAATAGATCATAACTCTATGATAGAAATGTATTTTTTCATGAGTCCAAAATAGTTTGAAAGATAGAAAAGAAACCTATCTACAAGTTAATTTTAAGAGAAATACGTAGTGTGGCCTAAGAGATATGGAGTTTTTAATATGCAGCATAAAAAGCGGTGAAATTATGCACAATGTAGAAAGAAAAAATAATAATTTCATCAAAATACAAAATTTTTAATTGCTTTCAAATTGACATGGACTCTAGAACATATAAAAACAATTAGGTAAAATTTTAGAGTTTTATCCCTAACCATACTCAAAAGATAGCCTCATAAAATTGCATCATAAAAATTCCTATGATTTTAAATAGGTCTCAAAGAATGAAACATATGCTTGAGTTAGGATTCTTACTATAGTTTTCTAAAATCCTCTTGAAAAGTTATACAATTTAAGAAAAAGAATCCTTAGTAAGCTTCAGATACATCCAGGTGACAATAAGATGTACTAGGTGTTGAAGAGGTTGCATTAATGGCTAGGCATGGAGAAGTAGGTTGGAGAATTTGTGGCTAAATGTCTAATTTTTCAATAGGTTAAACTTGAACACTAATGACCAGGTGGCTACTTGTACCCTCACATTATTCTAGAGTGGAAGTGGAAGGTGATCAGTAGAGATTTCATTATCTATTTACCTTGCACTAGGGGTGGAAAGGATGCTATCCTTGTTGTGAACTTGTTAATAAAGTCAACTCATTCCTAGCTATGGAGGTTTCAGCCAATGCAAAGGATGTTGCACAGTTATTCATCTTTAAGATTGTATGATTGCATCATGTTCCTACTAAGATTATCGTAGACTTTGATGCCAAATTCACTTCTTGGTTTTGGCATGTGTTCATGGACAACCTAAGTACTAGATTGGACATGAGTTCAACTTATCATCTACAAATTGATGGTCAAGTTGAGAGAGTTAACCAAGTGTTGAGAACATGCTTTAGTCTTATGCCTTGCAATTTTCAGATAGTTGAGATAATTTGTTACCTTTGGAAGAATTTGCTTACAATAACAACTATTAGGCTAGTCTAAAGGCAACACTGTATGAAGCTTTGCGATGGAAATCTTACAAAACTCTCTTGTGCTAGGATGCAATTAGGGATAGGCAATGTATCAGTTTAGATGTTGTGTTAAGGATGATAGAGAAAAATAGGGAGATTGATGAGTGGATGAAAGAAACTCAAGATCATTAGGTGAGCTACGTGAACTATAGAAGGAGGCCTCTTGGATTTGCGATAGTGACAAGGTGTTTGTTCATGTCTCTTAACTAAAAGGCCTAATGTATTTCAATTGGAAGGGAAAACTTGCATCTCGTTACATTGGTTTATTCGATGTTCTTTAGTACATTGGAGAGGTTGCATATCATGTTGGATTACCTTCACAACTTTCAAGCATGCATGATGTATTTCATGTTACCATGCTGCAAAAGTATGATTTTGATGGTAGTCATGTTCTTGATTAATCTGAGCTACCACTTCAAGCTAATGCCTCACATGTGGAGCATCCCATTAGGATTGTGAACTAGATGGAGTACTAGTCACATAACATGATTGTTCCTATGGTAAAGGTCTTGTAGAGCCATCATGGTTCATAAGAGTCTACTTGGGAGCTTGAATCTAAATTACATTCTTCTCATCCTAAGATCTTTCACAAGGAAGATTCTTAAGGGGGGTAGGGGGAGAGGGGAGGATGTAACAACTTGTATTTTTGGCATCATTGGTATGTATGATCTTTGCGAAGTTTGTGATGCTTATACTAGTATGCACTCTATGCCTATTGATGAGTCCCGATATTGGATCCTTGATATCGGACCCTCGATATC
>MNCI01001885.1:66005-76137 GCA_015680685.1 Gnetum montanum
TTATTTGGAGGTATCTGGGCCTTGGTGTTGCCAGAGACCAGCGGGCACCTAAATCCTGTTCGAGGAAACTCGTTGGCGGTCACGTCCCAAACGGTCGCCAACAATAAGAAACACCACAAGGGTTGGACATTAAAAATAAACAATAGTTTCTCCACCGAGTTAAACATTTCATGGAAATTAACAGACACCTTTATAAGGTATGTCCCAATGGCTTGGTCCAATGGTGTGTTCCTGATGTAGATCAATTCCGAATTCTCCAAGATGCTCATGAGGGCCCTTGTGGGGGTCATTATGTTGGAAGATGAACATCCATTAAAATATTTCTTGTAGGATATTATTGGCCTACATTATTTCAAGAAATCCATCATTTTGTCTAATCTTGTGAGCATTGCCAATGTGATGGGGGAATGACTGCTAGAATGGAGGGTCCACAATAATGGATTTAACCCTTAGAACCCTTCAACATATGGGGTATTGATTTTATGGGGCCTATTACACTGATGTTCAATGGAAAAGCATACATTGTTGTTGTTGTTGACTATTTTACAAAGTGAGCAGAAGTAGTCATGTTTACTGACTGTACAACATTTACTACTACATGATTTTTCCAACAACAAATCGTAAACAAGTTTGGCATGCCTCATGCACTTATTTCTGATAATGGTACACATTTTACAGGTGCAACATTTCAGAAGTTGATGTAACGCTTAAGGGTCGAGCATAAATTGACTACACCATATCATCCTCATGCAAATTGTCAAGCCAAAGTCACCAATAGGGAAATCACAAAAATCTTGACACGAACCATTAGCAAATATAGGCGAGACTTGAGCACCAAACTGAAAGATTCTCTTTGGGCATACTGCTCCACATGGAAACTCCCTATAGGCTATTCTCCTATGAATTTGTGTACAGTAAACTTCCAATACTTCCTATCCAAGCTGAACTTTGTACACTATCCACAACATGTGACCTTAACCTTAATCTCAGTCTAGTGCAAAAAGAATGGTGACTGAATCTTAACTTGCTAGATGAAAATCGATTAGCCACCCTTTCATCCAACGAACTGCACAAGGCCTTCAATAAACAACATCATGACCTGAAAATTAGAAAAGTCAAATACCAACCAAGAGATAGGGTTCTTTATTGGAATCCTGCACATGTGCCACAACAAACTAAATTTCAAATGCTATGGGAAGGAACTTATATCATTCATGAAACTTTTTCTTCAAGGGCCATAATGATCTATAAACCTAGAAGCTCGGATAAGAAATTATTGGTCAACATCCAGCAAACCAAACCTTTCCATGAGCCCAAAATGGCCAGTATTAGCACTACGTCTGTTGATGGACAACCCTACTCATTATTTCAGATCTCCTCCTTTTGACTCAGTCGTGAGGGAGATGGCCATCGATGCTAGTTATTCTAAGCCCTCAGTTTTTTTTGTTTTACACATTTTTTATTTTTGTTTTACACATTTTTTCATATTTACTTGTTTTTGTTTTACACCATCGTTAACATTTTTACTATTTCTTTCTTTATTACATTTTGTTTGATTTATTCTGACTCATCACATAATAAGTGCTCATGATGATGGATTGCACTATAATAGTGTTGCTTGCTAATGTTTGGTTTTTACCTTTGACTTTCAATGTTGATGCTAAGATATGGTTTCTTTTGATAAAACAGGCAATCAGTCCACGTCATCCATTCATCCACTCAACTCTATGGTCTCCCTTGGTTTTGGAACTGTACTATCCCTTTTTCTAAGCAAACCTATTAATGAATTGGTGGCTTGATATTCTTCAAACCAAGGAAAGATTCAAATGGATTGAAAAGGGTGTGACCTCAAGGGGATTCAACGCATTTGTGCTGGCTATTCTCTTGGGTACTTGAATGTTTTTCATAGGTTTTCCACCATCCTACTGTCGACTAATCTTAGGAAGTTGAATGAATCAAATAACTCTTTTCATGGTGTGATTCTCACTCAAAAAAAAATAGTGGGAATTCAAAGCACACCCCTTAGACATAATAACGAAATATGGGCTACAAGAACTGGTTATGGCATTGGAAAGACATGCTACCCATGCCTAAAGGTCCTCTCTAACTAAGGCCCTTTCTCATTTCCTGCTTCTCTATTATTCTCTTTTTGGGATGGTGGTTGCTCTGTGAATGCATTCTTTTTGCTTCAAGAGGATGGGTTGGTCAAGTGTGTTGATGCGAGGTCATTGGATGTGGATAGTTTTAATATGGATTTGGGCTGAATTTTATTAAGTCACCTTAATCACATACTACACAAGGGACTTTACACAACTGTGATTTTCGGATTCCATTCCATTCTCTCTTCTCTTTCCATATTGCTTTCCATATTCCACCTCATTGTCGGTTTTATGATTAGTCTGTATCTTGGTTGATGCATTGTTATTCTTGTGGGTGAATTCTTAACTATTGTGTCCATTTGTCATTCCTAGAGCCTATGGACTCTTTGGTTTGTGGGTTTATCAGGGCATACAGGGCATGAGCCTGCTTTGGGGAGGATCCACTGGCACTCCTTTTTGGTGCAACTATTAAGTGCTTTCCCTTAAAAATTTCTTGTAATCAAATATTTCTTGTTTCACCCCACCTATAACATCCATTTTAGTCTACCCTTCTATGCATTTTTATTGGCCTCACCATTGTTATTTCTCTAATCTTCCTTGTTCTTTCATTTTCCATCCTATTGCTACTAGAGGTTTGCTCTTAGTTGTGGGGGCTTGTCGCAAATTTTTTCGTTCCATTACTTATCTCACCCCTACACCTTGGGTAGTTATTAGTTACAAACCTTTAACCCAGTATTTACCATACCCGCAACCTAGCCATTGTGCTTCATATCAAGGTCAGGTATTAATTACATTATATCTTATCTATCCTTGCTAATTTGTGATTGTGTTGTGTGTGCAAATGGCGATCACATGGACAATCGACTGGGATAGGAGGGAGCACTTAGGATGGACTGGAGCAAAAGCATTTACGTAAGGGATAAACTTGGTTATGTGGCCATGGATGAACAACAGTGTGCACAATTTTGACATCGGTAGCAACACCCCTCATTTTCTTTTCTCTCTCTCCCTTCAAGCTGTCAAATAAGGGTTTGGATGTCATTTATGTATAGTGTTCACCACAATGGTTATGAACACCGATGCTGTAATATGTTTGTCAATTCATTCACTGGGCACTTTGAGTTTGTCATTCCATGTCACCATCAATTGTCGTTTAGTCAATAATCCCATACCTTCCCAATATTTTGTAAGGAACTCGAGGATGAGTTTTCATTTAGTTATGGGGCTATGATGAGTCTCGATATCGAATCCTTGATATCGGACCCCCGATATTGGATACGCAATATCGGAGATGCCGAAGCGATATCAGACATGCGATGTTGGAACTTGTTTCATTACCTATAAATAAGAGACAAAGACATTTAGTTTGGTATTATTTTTTTAGTCCCTTAGTCGAATTCTTGCAGTTTTTTTATTCTAGAGTTAGAATTATTTCTGAGTGTCCTGCAGTAGGAGTCATAAAGTGAATGGATCTTATTTTGAGAATTGTGTACCTGAGCACACCTTGTGTCTGGAAATAAAGTTGAGCTTTGTGATAAACCTTGCAACATTCAGAATAGCTTAATTATTACATTTCATGTTATTTACTGTTATTTGGTACTTTCAATAGTTACTTAATGTTACTTCATAGAATTATTAGTTGTCAATTATCAATGAATTAGCATACTTAGCATGAACACTTTGAGCATACGTGGAACACTTGGTAACCTAGCAACGATTAGCATTTGGTAATCTTAGTAGTGTTACACTGGTTTAGGATGTGTTCAAAAAGTGGGAATGAATGTTGGTGTTAGGACTAGTTAGAAGATAGTTAATTAGTTAAATCAAATTAGCTATTAAATTACCTCATTTCTCTCTTTTAAGCATCAAGAACATAAACATAAAATAATAAAAATCACATACCTCGAGTTTAGTTAACCATACAATTATGCCTTACAAGTAAGCTTGGGAAGACAACGATTGCATAACTCATCCTTGTTCTGTGTAAGCGCATAAGCACTTAATCCTTGGAATTCGACCAGATCGTGCGTGAACGCTCATATTCGTATGGTTGGGCATAGGGGTAACTCGCCGCTCATCACCTATTTTGGTTCAGTATATTTTTATGGTTTTGCCTAAAGACGTTATGATGATGTTGAACTTTGAGATGCTTAGATGTATGGATGTTATATATATATATATAACCATCTAGCAAATGTGCACTAACCTTAATGTTGAGTGTGGTAGGATCTCATGAGGATTGGTTGGAAGCATGGCATGACATGTGATTAATGGATTGTTTAATTATGTTTCTTGAGTGCACGTTGTGGCCCTAGTGATTATGTGGTTTGATAAATTTATGTGTATGCATGTATGTTTATTTATGTATTTGTTAGATTAGTTTTATTTTATTTTGTATGAGAGTAGGTGTAAATATATATATTTTAGTATGATGACTTTTATGGTATTTTTCCTTTTATTATTTTGGCATGTGTGGGAGTTACATGAGTAAGGGAGGTAGTTATGTTTTATGATGGTAAAGAATTATGGGAATTATTCTTTTAGTTGTGTGTTAGTTTGGGTAATTGGAGTTTTTGTTCCATTCCATGGTTTTCTAAGCAGTCTCCATTAAAATTTCCATGGTTCAATTCTTCCACACACTTTAACAATTCGGTGTTGTGGGAGGTTGGAGCTAGGAAGAGTGGGTGGATTGTGAAGTAGTTGTGTAGATTACTTGGATTGTTATGGTTTGATTTTATCTTTTTCAATTTTTTATCATTCAGATTTAGAGGTGAGTTATCTTAGCTTCTTCCCCATTGACAGTTACAAGTTTTGTGTACATCTATGGAATAGGTATTGTTTATTTTTGTTGTATGATTCTAATGTTATTTGTGGGTTGAAAGGTTTTGTTTTGAATAGATAGAATGATTTTTTGGATGGATTTTTTGTGTGTGATTTTTAATTAATTGTACTGCTATTTTCACTAGTTTTTGGCATGGGTTTTGTGAGGACTTTACTAATAATTTTGTGGGATGGGCTTTACAAATTAATTTCAAAGCAAATATAGAGAAATTAATCTTTTTTTATAAAATTTATACAATTATTATGTTTTTCCATAGAATATATTGGTTTGCTATTTCTCTATTTTCTTGGGTGATTTCTCTTTATGGAGCCAGGGCTTCTAGAGATTTTCGTTAGTAGAATAGATAGAAAAGCATCAGTATCTTTTACATACATTTGAGCTAAGATTCTTTCTATAGGTTTATGAAATCCTTTTGAAAATTTATATAGTTAAATAAAAAGAATCATTTAAAAATCCATAGTATATTTTGAGTAATATGCTATTCTTTTAGACCTATCTAAAATCATAGGAATTTTTATGACATAGATTTATGAAGCTATCTCTTGAGTATGGTTAGGGATAAAACTCCAAAATTTTACTTGAATGTTTTTACATGTTTTAGAGTTCATATACATTTGAAAGAAAGTAAAAACGTTGTGTTTTGATGAAGTTATTAATTTTTATTTCTACATTGTCCATAATTTCATTGTTTTTTATGGCACATAATAAAAACCCCATATCTCGCAAACCATACTCACTATATCTCTTAAAATTTACCTATAGATAGCTTTATTTTCTTTATTTCAAACAATTTTGGAACCACAAACAAATACATTTCCATCATAGTGTTATAATATATATTTTGTTAACTACTTTTTCCATTTTTGTTTTAGCTTGATTCTCTAAGCCTAGATTCATGGTTCTATACATCTATACTTATGATAAATGCCTTTCTAAATTTTTAACAAAAAATAGGTATAGATATTTATTTTTTTAGGGATCTAGAATCATTATAAAATTTATAAGAATGGTGGAGTTCTAATAATTTCATCTACTATTATACATTTAGGAGATGTTCCAACTCTAGACTTGATTTTGGGTTTAATAAAGTCCTTGACATCCTATTATAAAATACAATTTTAGCTATTTATGATCATGATTTAGATAGTATCTAAGTATTACCATGCTTTTTTCTCTTTTATTATTGCCTCCTAGTTTGGTTCCCTTTTGACTTAGTGATGCTTGATTTGTGAAATTGGGTTTGTTATTACATTTGGTTGAATTGACTATGTTTACTTTAAATCTTCATATGTTTGATATTTTCTTGGCTTGAATGGGTATTCCTTGGTTTGAACCTTGGTTGATTGTGGTCCTCTCTAATGGTTAATTGGGATCTTTATCTTACCTTTCAACCTCCTATATTCTTGTTGTGTGCATTCTTTTATGACTTGATCTCATGAAGCTTCACATTGGGATTTGAGTCCTAATTCATCTTGATTGGTAAAGTAGTTATTTTATGATTTGACTGTTGATCCATATATGATTATTAGCTTATGATGACTTGGGTCTTCTTGTTGTTATGGCTCAATCTATTCATTTGGAAGTTATGGTTGAGTATTTCTCCTCTTGGCTTAATTGACATATTGGGTTATTGTTTGGGAGTTGTGATATATCTTTGGATGATGCTTTGATTCTTCGATTGATGATAAAATTCCATGAGATTGATTTGGATTTTTATGGTGTTATGCTATGCTTTGGATTGGTATCCTTGTGAGGATCCCTTGGTTTGATGAATCTCTTTAATGAGATGGATTCCTTTGTTTTGGTTGTTGCCTCCATCGTCAATTTGGTGACCATGTTTGTATGTTTGTTGGTTGTTTGAATGATGGAGCTAGCATCCAGTTTGTGTGATCAGTTGAAGATGGGCTCCTTAGAGATGGTTTGATGATTAACCCTCTGATGAGTGGCTAGGTACCCCTACAATCAACCATACGAATACGAGCGTTTCATGCATGATCCGATCGAACTCCACAGATGGACTAGTTGTGGTATCTAGATGGTTAACCTTAGGTCATAGTTCGCTGTCTTCCTATCTGAACTAGTGTTAACTTTGTCACGTATGATTTAGTCTAGAATGAGGTGTATGATGTGTTTCTATGCTAATGCTACTCCTGAAGACAATGGAAGATAATATTAACTAAGCTAAGAGAGAAAGGGTGAGAGAAAATCTAAGCTAGCCTAAGTGCGATGAGCATCCGTTCCTCAATCATTCGTACACATCTTGGACTTCGTGCATGACTACCATTGGGATTACCAAGCGCAGATCCTAGGTACGCTACTAGGTTACCAAGTAGTCACACTTAAATGCTCGTAATCGAGTCGTCCTCATTCTGCATTTAATAGGAGTTTAGGGTGAGAAGAGATTAACTAAGAAAGTAGTAAATAAAAATTAAATAAATAATTAAGCTAAGTGGATGCTGCAATGATGAAGTAATCTCGATCTTTATTGCCAGTCATGTGCGTGTCCAAGTACGTCACACTTGAATAAGGATGCTGTACAATCACAATCACCGCACTGTGGGCATGCACTAGGAGATCAAGGTTGAGAGAAGAACTACTTAAAACTAAAAAATTAAAAGAAATGTTAAAGACTAAGAACTAATCCCCAGAACAAGGAAAGCTACCTCTTATTTACAGAAACTGAGGCAGGCCGTGATATCGCAGCTATTGCGATATTGTAGATGCGATATCGTGGTTGCAATATCGGGGGTCCAATAACTGGGCCTGATAGACCATATCTTGTATTAGGGCTCCGATAACTGGGCCTGATAGACCATGACTCATCATACCCCCATGACTAAATAATAACTTTTCCTTGAGTTAAAGAAAGTGAGGAACAAGTTCAATTGATTACACAGTGGATAGGTATGGGATTATTGACTGACTAAAATGGATTCATGTCGCAGTGTGGAGTCAGAACAAAATTGAGACACAACACAAAAGAAAATCCTATGATTACAAAATTGGATGGAACTCATGTAGTTCTTGGTGGCGGTGGCTCCTCCATGGGTGTCTTTCCCTTTTCTTGCACTCCAGGTCTTGGGATTTGATGGCATTGAAGTATGGCCTAGAGTTTCTCCTCTTGTAAGGCCTTGAGTGCCTTGGCATGCGTGTAAGTTTGTGCTTGTGCCATAGAGGCATCCCAATCAGCATTCTCTTTTTCTTCCACCACCCTTTTATTCTTTGTCAACAGTTTATTAAGTTGCTCGATTCTGAAAGTGTCTAGCTAATTATGAGCAACCTTTGGCCTTGTATTCGGAAAGTTTAATACTTCCGAAATGGATTGAACAGAGAAATCAATAACTGCACCACAATTGTTAACTGTAGTGCCTTCTTCTTTATTGTGCCAAAATTGGTACATTTCCCCTAAGTACCAGGCACTGCTTTCAGAGAGGGTAGGCCATAATGGGGACCCTTTGAGGTGATCCTTAACGACCTCCAAAGCAAATTCTGCGATAGGTCCAAAGTTGAATTCCATGATCACTATAGTGAATATGGACCTTTCATGGATGGTCTGAACATAATCCTGGGGCAATGTGAGATATCATCCCTGTTTAGACGCTACTGCAACTCCTCCTTCCGCCTACCTTGATTGTACAGTAGCAAGGTCTTCTTGGTGGATACTAAATGATTTTTCCTCCTACTCTACATGTTTTTTGGCAGGAACATGTCCTTCACCTCAACTAGGTTGTTTGATTGCACCTTGAGCAGGACCTTCTTGTTCTCCAGGTTTCGGGGCCATCTGCAATCACACAGGGCCAATCGTTAGTAAGGTTGTTACCAAAGTTAGGTTATACCTTATTGCTTGCCTTAATAGATTTACTTTATTTCTGTGTGATGTTAATTATTGGAAGAACATGTCCCCAAAAGATTATAATGTTGAGTACTCTTTGCTTAGGTGGTTTCCAAATTTAATTTTCTGGTATAGCTAGGGGGATGAAATTGTTTTTGACACATTTTATTCTTAATTTTACAACTAATTATCCTTAAAGATATCCTTCGGGCGATGATGAATTTCAAAAAATTTATGCACTATTCGACGTGTGCCCCTCCCCCACGACTAAGTTGAACACTCCAGGTTCAAGTACGTGCTGCAAACGGAATGAAGATCGGAGTACCAGTGAGCGAGTTATGGATATGAAAGCAAGGGACACGCAATCGTGAGTCGTAGAGAGGAATTTGAAAAACTTCCCTTGCGTGAACAGTTGCAGATGATGTTGATTAGCATAGGGGGGTCACGTATATATATTTTCATCAAAGTTAGGGCACTTAGAGAATGTACCAAATTTTTAATATTTCTTTGAAATTAAACTATGTAAACTAAGGACATCTAGATGATTGTTAAAGCATTCCAGGGTAATTCAACTAGTTCTAAAGGCATGAAAATTATGATGGTGTGGAATTTATCAATAAGGACCTCGGATGGGAGAAAAAGGCTATGTGATGGTTCATAGGAACGTTGAATCGAAGGGATAGTAATAAGGGAAAGAAAATCGTTGGCAATATGCTAAGGGTAATAAATGGTGTGTGGAAGATGGTTCATGAGTAAAAATTACAAAAATTACGCAAGTGGGTCCTCCCCAAAGTAGGGTCCAACCTTTAATGCCCTTGCGTAACCACACTTAAAAGTGTCCATGGGCACTCGAAGGGTTAAATGTAATCCACATTGATTCCACAAAACACACACATGTAAATATCACCAGAATAAGGTAAGAATTCTATGCTATACGAGACACAAGTAACAATTACATGGACAACAAGATGAGACGAGGTATAGAAGGGATCATAGAGATTGGGACATGAGGTAACTGACCCAAGGCACAATGAATCCTGCGTGTAAAGCATGATTAATGTGTCATTAACCCATTGTTCCAAGATCAGGACCAAGTCCATTCCTCTGACCAATGACACCACATTGTTTCATCCCATGATGAGAAACTATGAGAGTAGCAGAACAACAAGGCATACGATCACTTGGCATTTTGTTCAAGGGACGAGTGATTTTTGTTTTGTGGCACTTCCCTTTTTTTTCTTCTTTTTCTTTTTCTTTTCTCCTTACTAAACCCAGAGAAGCTGCCAACCTTCAGGCATGGGTGCATGTCTTTCCAATGGGATCCCCTAGAATAGCATTGGATTTTTGAGTACCCTTTTT
>MNCI01001885.1:76386-89741 GCA_015680685.1 Gnetum montanum
AAAAAGATAAAAAGATAAAATGATAAAACAAGAAATTGAAAATTGAAAAACTGGAAAACAAAAAGTTGTAAAATTAAAGAAAATAAAGAGTGGTTATTAATCCTTCTTGTTACGAGAATAGGGGATATCCCCCATAACTAAACGGTTGAGGATGGCAAGGATTAATAAATGGAAGATGAGGATCCTTGCATGTTGGAAATATTGGGACTTGGTCATACTTACCCCATTGGGGTTCACACACTTGATTATAATAAGCGTAGTGGGGCAATTTATATGTGGTTCTGTGGTAAGGAGTTGACCCACTATGATATTTGTGACCATAAGATGGTATGCAAGGATTGGGATGTTGCCTTCCATGCTTGTGTTCATTGGGCCGTATGATTGTTGGAGTGTTAATTGGTGGCACTGACGAAGTGACATGAGGCTTTGGGTTTTCACAATGTTGGACTTGTGCTGAGTTGGAGGATGCAGTGGCCTTGGAATTGTGTTGTCCCTTCCTAGGGTCACTTCTAAAGAAGGGATGCCTTTGATGTTGCTGAGGTTTCTCACTGCTATTGGAAATAGTAGCAAAAGTAACATTCGGGGGTTGTTGTTGTGGTGCAGACACCTTAGGAACAATTGGTGGCGATGTAGAAGGAGGGAAAGGATGAGAATGTTGAAAATTAGGAGAAGTGTAAGGTGCACAAGGTAGTGGTTGTGTATCTCTGATAATATTGATATATTCTCCACACTTTTTATGCATCCATTCCAACATCTTATTGATCTTTGCCTCGATTTCATCTAATGATTGTTGTACTGGCAAATATGGTTCTTCCTCCTTGAGATAGGTCAATTTCTCCTTTTTATGATTATGGACCTCTGTTAAGTTGAGATTTTGGTCTTGTTGATGTTTTTCAACACTCTCCCATCTAGCCATTTCTCCTTCTTCTTTTGCTACCCACTTAATAAGCTCTTGTAATTGATGGGTTCATAGTTCGTATAGTTGTCCTTGGGCATACATCCCTAGGATCTCTCTTGTTTCATCACGAAGCCCATCAATGATATGGTACATTAGCCTTTCCTCGAAGAACTCATGGCCTGGACAATTATTTAACAGTGCATAATATCTTTCTAAGGCCATATCCAAGGGTATTCATGTTGTGCTTGTTTCCATTCTTGGATTTGTTTCCTCAAGGCTGACGCTTTTACATAGGTTTTATATCTTTCGCTAAAGAGTTCTACCATTGTTGGCCAACATCGTATTGAATTTGGTTTTAATGATCTATACCATAATTGTGCTTGGCCAACGAGTGTCATAGGGAAGAGCTTGAGTTTTTGCCAACCATTATCAATGTTGTTCCATGCGCAGGCATCGTAGAAGGCTTGTAAATGTTGATGTGGATCTAAGTCATAGGCTCCTGAGAAATTAGGGAAGTTGTTTAAATCGAGCTTGGGTAGACGGCTCTCTTTGCGATGCCTACGGGAGATTTGAATGGCCTCTTGTATTTATGTTAGGCTTGTAGTGGCCAGTAGGGGTTCATCGTCATTAGGTAAGTTATGCTTTCGTGTGTTGGGACGATGTTGCCTTCATTTATGTTTATAAGAAACCCTCACTTTGGATTGCGTACTCCAATCTTCATTGTTAGATAATTCGTTGGTTCTCCAATGAGTTGCCTCACTAGATGTGGCATTATCATAGTCTTGTAGGAGAGGCATGATTGTGAAACTATGTGTGAATTTGTATGTGACTTTTTGTAATTATTTCTTCTTCCTAAGAGATATATCGTTAATTCCTATACAACGACCTTATATGATATAACTAATCTAGATAACTAGCATTATCCTTGGCAATGGCGCCAATGATGAGTGGCGAGGTACCCCTACACTCAACCATACGCATGAGCGTTTCATGCACGATCCAGCTGAACTTCGCAAATGGACTAGTTGTGGTATCTAGACGGTTATCCTTAGGTCGTAGTTTGCTGTCTTCCCATCTAAACTAGTGTTAACTTTGTCACGTATGGTTTAGTCCAGAATGAGATGTATGATGTGTTTCTATGCTAATGCTACGCTTGAAGACAATGGAAGATAATATTAACTAAGCTAAGAGAGAAAGGGTGAAAGAGAATCTAAGCTAGCCTAAGTGCGATGAGCATCCGTACACATCTTGGACTTCGTGCATGACTACCATTGGGATTACCAAGCATAGATCCTAAGTATGCTACTGGGTTACCAAGTAGTCACACTTAAATGCTCGTAATCAAGTTGTACTCATTCCGCGTTTAATAGGAGTTTAGGGTGAGAAGAGATTAACTAAGAAAGCAGTAAATAACAATTAAATAAATAATTAAGCTAAGTGGATGTTGCAATGATGAAGTAATCTCGATCTTTATTGCTGGTCATGTGCATGTCCAAGTATGTCACACTCGAATAAGGATGTCGTACAATTACAATCACCACACTACGGGCATGCATTGGGAGAGTAGGGTTGAGAGAAGAACTACTTAAAACTAAACACTTAAAAGAAATGTTAAAGACTAAGAACTAATCCCCAGAATAAGGAAAGCTACCTCTTATTTATAGAAATTAAGGCAGGCTGTGATATCGCATACGCGATATCGCGGGTCAGACGCAATATCGCGGGTCGAACACGATATCGTAGCTGATGCGATATCGTGGCTGCAATATTGGGGGTCCGATAAATGGGCTTGACAGACCATATCTTGTATCTGGGCTTCGATAACTGGGCTTGATAGACCATGACTCGTCACCCTCATTGGGATGCATCAATGTGGCTTTCATGGGAGGTCCCATCCTATGCAAAAGGGTGATTCCATGGCTCATTAGTCCTTTTGTGTTGTGCCTCTAAAATGTTGGAGGTAATATCCTAGGTGACACCTCTAGCACTGGTATGTTTGGGAAATATTGGAAGTGATGTCCTAGGTGATGCTTCTTGTCCTAGTCAAAACTAATAATAAATACATGCATATGTTAATTTGATTTTGGTTTTGGAATTTGGTAAGTACACATGACAAATTGACACACATTTAACACTAAGTGTAGTGTGTGCTAGCCTCCTTATTTATGGTGATGATTGGAGTGGTTAAATCTTGGTTTTGACATAGTTTGATGGATGAATGTTTGAATGTTCATTTGTATGCTTGTCGAGTTAACCTGTGTTGTAGGTCTATCATTGTAACAACCTATATTTTTGGCATCTTTGGTATGTATGATGTTTGTAGAGTTTGTGATCCTTATACTAGTATGTACTCTATGTTTATTTTGGTTCAGTATATTTTTATGGTTTTGCCTAGAGACTTTACGATGATGTTGAGCTTTGAGACACTTAGATGTATGGATGTTATAATGTATCTTTTAATATATATATATATATATAACCATTTAGTAGATGTGCACTAACCCTATTGTTGAGTATCGTAGGATCTCATGACTATTGGTTGGGAGCATGGCATGACATCTGATTAATGGTTTGTTTAATTATATTCCTTGAGTGGACATTGTGGCCCTAGTGGTTATGTGGTTCGATAATTTTATATGTATGCAGGTATATTTACGTATGCATTTGTTAGATTAGTTTTATTTTATTATTTATAATAGGATGTGTGAATATATATATTGTTAGAATGATAAATTTTATGGTATTTCTTACTTTTATTGTTTAGCATGTGTGGAAGTTACATGAGTGAGAGCGGTAATTACGTTTTGTGATGGTAAAGATTTCTGGGAATTATTCTTTTATTTGTATGTTAGTTTGGGCAATCGGAGTTTTTCTTTCATTCCAAGGTTTTCTCGGCAATCTCAATGGAAGTTTCCATGGTTAAATTCTTTGGCACACTTTGGCAATACAATTCTCACACACTTTGATGATACGATGTTGTGGGAGGTTGGAGTTAGAAAGAGTAGGTAGCTTGTGAAGTAGATGTATAGATTGCTTGAATCTTTGTGGTTTTTTTTCCTCTCTTTTGGTTTTTCAGAGGTGAGTTATCTTGGCTTCTTCTCCATTTATGGTTACAGGTTTTATGCACATCCATTGGATAGGTATTATTTATTTTTGTTGTATGATTCTAATGCTATGTGTGGGTTCATGGGTTTTGTTTTGAATAGATAGAATACCATTCAGATGGATTCTGTGTGTATAATTTTTAATTAATTATATTACTATTTTNTCTCTTCATGGAGCAAGGGTTTCTAGAGATTTTTGTTAGTAGAATAGATAATGCGTAGAAAAAAATTTGTATCTTTTGCATATGTTTGAGTTAGTATTATTGATATAGGTTTTTAAAATCCTCTTGAATAGTTATACAATTTAAAAAATGAATCATCTTAAAAACTATAGTATATTTTGTGTTATGTGCCATTCTTTTAAACCTATCTAAAATCATAGGAATTTTTATGACACAGATTTATGAGATTATATCTTGAGTATGGTTAAGGATAAAACTCTAAAATTTTACCTGAATTTTTTTACATGTTTTAAAGTCCATATCCATTTGAAAGCTTAAAAATTTCGTGTTTTGATGAAGTTTTTAATTTTTCTTTCTACACTATTCATAATTTCATCATTTTTTATGGTGCACAATAAAGACCTCATATCTCCTAGACTACTAAATATTTCTCTTAAAATTTACCTGTATATAAGATTATTTTCTAGCTTTAAAACTATTTTAGAATCATGAAAAAATACATTTTCATCACAAGGTTATGATCTATTTTTTCTCATCTACTTTTTCCATTTTCATTTTAGCTTGATTCTCTAAACCTAGATTCATGGTTTTATAACTCTATATTTTTGATAAATGCCTTCCTAAATTTTTAACAAAGAATAGGTATAGATATTGATTTTTTAGGGATTTAGAATCATTATAAAATTCAGAGGAATTGTGGAGTTATGATAATTTTATCTACTATCATACTTTTAGGCAATGATCCAAATCTAGATTTAACTTTGGGTTCAATAGAGTTCTTGAGATCCTATTGTAAAATAAAATCTTAGTTATTTTTTATCATGATTTAGATAGTATCTTAGCAGTACTGTGTTTTTGCCTCTTTTATTCTTAGTTCTTAGTTTCATTCCCTATAACTTAGTTATTCTTGATTTGTGAAATTGGGTTTGTTATCACGTTGGTTGAATTGATTATGTTTATTTTTGGTCTTCAAATGATTGATATTTTTTTTGGCTTGATTGGGTATTTCTTAGTCTAAACCTTGGTTGATTGTGATCTTCTCTAATAGTTAATTAGGATCTTTAACTTGCCTTTTGACCTCCTAGATCCTTGTTATGTGCATTCTTTCATGACTTGATTTCATGAAGCTTTACATTGGATTTTGAGTCTTAATTCACCGTTTTGGGTAAAGTGATTATTTCATGGTTTAGGTATTGATCCACATATGATTATTAACTATTGGTGACTTGGTTCTTCCCATTGTCATGGCTCAATTGGTTCATTTGAAAGTATGGTTAAGGATTCCTCTTCCTGGATTAATTGGCATCTTGGGTTATTGTTTGGGATTTGTGAGATCTCATTGGATGATGGTTTTGGTTTTTTGTTTGGTTATGAAATTCCATGAGATTGATTTGGATTTGATGATGTTATGCTATGCTTTAGATTGGTATCCTTGTGAGGATCCCTTGGTTTGATGAATCTTATTAACTTGTAACCCTCCTTCCTAGACATTAGGTTGGAGAGCATTACATCAGGTATAACCCATAACTAAATGATTGACCATGGAAGGAAACATGAAAACAAATGATCTTGCAGCAAAAGGAAATGAAAGAAACCTAGCAAGAAACCATGACCTAAAGGAAGGAAAGAAACGGAAAATACCAACAACAAACAAAAGGAAAAAGTATAAATATAGAATCACATAAAACATATATATATATATACACACACACACACACACAAAAGAGTAACATAAACTACAAAATTGAATCTCCATAACATAAGTATAAAACACATAGTATTGTTAGTCTAATCCACACATAATCCACAAATCCAAAATGGGAAAATATGAAATACAATGTCTAATACATTTTTGAAAGCCAAAGATATAAATAGCCAAATCTGTAAGTCGAAAATATAACATCAACAAGCTCAAATGTCTAAGTGAACCATCCAAGATCTCCCATCTCCTCCTAAACTAATCAACCTATGAATAAAATGGGTTATTAGTATAAAACTAGCTGAGAAACCTTGGCACTGTCTCCAATCACTAAATGGATAGGTCTCATGGGAGTTTGAAGGAGCATGGAAAACTTGCAAAAATGTTAACAAGCATATAAATGAACATCCAAACATCCATCCATCAAACTATGCCAAAACCAAGATTTTTCTACTCCAACCATCACCACAAAGAACAAGGCTAGCACACTCTACAATCAGTGTCAAATGTGTGTCATGTGTACTTGCCAAATTTTAAAACCAAAATCAAATTACCATGCACATGGATTTATTATTGGTTTCAACTAGAACATGAAGCATCGTTGAGGACATTACTTTACATATTTCTGAAACATACTAATACTAGAGGCATCACTCAAGACATCACTTCTAATGTTTTGGAGGTATAACACAAAAGAACCAATAAACCATGGAATCATCCTTTTGCTTAGGATGGTGCCTTCCAAGAAAGCCACAATGATGCATCTCAGTGGGGGTTAATCATCGAACCATCTCTAGGAAGCCCATCTTGAACCAACTACACAAACTTGATGCTAGCTCCATCATCTAAACAACCATTAAACACACAACCATGTCAAACCCAACTGATGGTAGAAGCAACAACCAAAACAAAGGAATCCATCTCATCAAAGAAATTCATCAAACCAAAGGATCCTCACAAGGATACCAATATGAAGTATAGCATAACATTATCAAACCCAAACCAATCTCATGGAATTTCATCATCAAACAAAGAATGAAAATTGTCATCTAAAGAGATCTCAAAAATCCCAAATAATAACCCAAGATGCGAATTGATCTAAGAGGAGGAATCCTTAGCCATAACTTCCAAACAAATAGATTGAGCCATAAAAATGGGAAGACCCAAGTTACCAAAAACTAATAATCATATATGGATCAATACTCAAACCATGAAATAACCACTTGAACAAGAAGGATGAATTGAGACTCAAACTCCCAATGTGAAGCTTCATGAAATCAAATCATGGAAGAGTGCACACAACAAGGATCTGGGAGATCAAAAGGCAACATTAAGATTTCAATTAACTATTAGAGAATATCATAATCAACCAAGGTTTAGACCAAGCAATATCCATTGAAGCTAAGAAAGTATCAAACATTTAAAGATCCAAAGTAAATACAATCAATTCAACCAAATGTGACAACAAACCCAATTTCACAATTGAGCATAAGTCAAAAGGAAACCAAAACAAGAACCAATAATAAAAAAGGCAAAACATAGTAATACTAAGATACTATCTGAATCATGATCATAAATAATTAAGATTTTATTTTAAAATAGGATGTTAAGGACTCTATTAAATCCAAAATCAAGTGTAGAGTTGGATCGTTGCCTAAACATATAACATTAGATAAAAATGTTATAACTCCATCATTCCTATGAATTTTATAATGATTCTAGGCCCCTAAAAAATAAATATCAATACCTATTTTGTGTTAAAATTTTAGAAAGTTATTTATCTAAAGAATATAGTTATAGAACCATGAATTTAGGCTTAGAGAATCAAGTTGAAACAAAAATGGAAAACATAGCTAAGAGAAAATGACCATAACTCTATGATGGAAATGTATTTTCCCATGATTCCAAAATGGTTTGAAGGATAGATAAGAAACCTATCTATAAGTAAATTTTAAGAGAAAGATCTAGTGTGGTCTCGAAGATATGGGGCTTTTATTGTGTGCCATCAAAAATGGTGAAATTATTGACAATGTAGAAAGAGAAATTAAGATCATAAAAACACAATTTTTTTCATTTATTTCAAATGGATATGGACACTAAGACATATAAAAAATGGTTAGGTAAATGTTTAGAGTTTTATCACTAATCATGCTCAAGATATAGCTTCATAAAACTACATCATGAAAATTCCTATGATTTTAGATAGGTATGAAAGAATAGTACATAACTTAAAATACTATGACTTTTTAAATGATTCATTTTTTATAAATTGTATAAATTTTCAAGAGGATTTTAGAAACCTATAGCAAGAATCCTAACTCAAACATATGTAAAAGATATAGATGTTTTTCTACACATTATCTATTTTGCTAACAAAAATCTCTAGAAAACCTTTCTCCATGAAGAGAAATCACACCATAAAAATAAAAAGAGAAATACTAGAATAAGAAATTCTATGAATCAACATAATAATTGTATAAAGTTCATAAGAAAAAAACTTAAATATCTAGATCTAAGTTGAAATTAATTTGCAAAATCCATCCCAGATAATTATTGGTAAAATCCTTATAAAACCCATGTCCAAAATGAGCAGAAATAATAATATAATTAATTAAAAAAATACACATACAAAATCTATTTGAGCAACATTCTATCGATTCAAAACAAAACCCATCAATCCATAAATAGCATTAGAATCATACAACAAAAATAAACAATACCCATCTCATGGATGTGCACAAAACCTATAACCATAGATTGGGAAGAAGCCAAAATAACTCACCTTTGAATTGAATGATGAAAACTCAAAAGAGAGGAAAGAAAACCACAAAAATCTAAGCAATCTACACGTGCTTCACAATCCACCTGCTCTTCCTAGCTCCAACCTCCCACAACATCGAATCATCAAAGTGTGTAGAAGAATTAAATCATGAAAATTTGCATGGAGATTGTCCAAAAAACCATGGAATGGAAGAAAAACTCCAATTGTCCAAACTAGCACACAACTAAAAGAATAATCCCTAAAAATCTTTAGCATCACAAAATGTAAATGCCTCCCTCATTCATGTAACTTCCACACATGCCAAAACAATAGAAGATAAAAATACCATAAAATTCATCATACTAAAAAAATATATTCAAACCTCCTCTCATAAATAAAATAAAATAAAACTAATCTAACAAATACATACATAAACATACATGCATATACATAAAATTATCAAACCACGTAATCACTAAGATCACAATGTGCACTTAAGGAACGTAATTAAACAAACCATTAATCACATGTCATGCCATGCTCCCAACCAATCCTCATGAAATCTTGTTATGCTCAACAATAAGGTTAATGTACATCTGCTAGATGATAACACACACACACACACACATTAAAAGATGCATTATAACATCCATGCATTTAAGAGTCTTAAAGCTCAACATCATCATAAAGTCTCTAGGAAAAACCATAAAAATATACCAATTCAAAACAAGAATAGAGGACATACTAAAATAAACATCACAAACTCTGTAAAGATCATACATACCAAAGATGCCAAAAGTATAGGTTAGTATAGTGGGCATAAAAAAAATCATATTCCTATTAATGAATATTCGCATGTATGATGGAGAAATAACTCAAGCTCACACAAACGATCTACTGTATTCCCTTATTTCTTTGACATTATTATGGATGAGCTAATCAAAAATATTGAAGATGATATCCCTTGGTATATCCTCTTTACTAATGATTATGTTTTGGTGGATGAATTGATTGAAGTCCTAGCTTTAAAAAACAAGAGTTGAAGAAAAACACTAGAATCAAAAAGGTTGAGGATTAGTGAAAGTTAAATTAAATATATAAAGTGCACTTTTAGTGGAAAAACAAGTAATGAAGAAATGAAGATTAGAATCCACATTCAAGAAGTTTTTCAATGTATGCAATTCAAATAATTGGGGTATTTGATGTGAATGGTGAAGTTAATAATGTTGTGTTAGATAAAATTAAAGCAAGATGGATAAAATGATAAGAAGCTAGTAGTGTGCTTTGTGTAGAAGAATCCTTGGTAGGTTGAAGGGTAGTTTTTACAAAAATGCTATTAGACCTACAACCCTTTATGGTGCAGAATGTTGGCCCATGAAAATGTATAAGATCAACACATACTTGTTGATGAAGTCCAAGTTAGACAGTTGTATCAGTGCATCCTTAGATTGTGCATGGAACCTGCTGATGCTACTCCTCCATAAGCCTATAAATATGCAAGCATCCACTATCTATTCACCATCATTTGGTCAATAATATAATTGAACTATTGCAGTTTTCTTTTGTAATCTTAGTAAATAGTCGATGAGTGGCTGCAGTGTTAGAGTATGGTGCAGTGACTCGAATTCTATTTTTGGTTTTCTGCTATTACATTATACCAAAAGTTGAAGGGTCAACCATTACAAAAGTTTGAGCATTACTTGGACTTTTTAGTGTTTCTTATTGAGTTCTTTTATTGTTTGTTAAGGAAGAGGTGGAGACCTTTTGTCGAAGATTGAAGATCTATTCCTTGTAAGGGAATTCGTGTTATTGTTAAAGTATGGTGTGGTGACTCAAATTCTATTTCTAGTTTTCTATCGTTACATTGTACTAGAAGTTGAAGGGTTGACTATTAAGGAAGTTGAAGGGTTGGCCATTACAAAAGTTGAAGGATGGGCCATTACAAAAGTTGAAGGGTTAGCCGTTATAGAAGTTGAAGGGTCAGTCGTTACAGAAGTTGAAGGGATGCTATTTTCTCTCCCTTTTATGTAAACATCCTTTGCACTCTCTTTTTCTGGGATCACCCTTTGTGGCATCACCCTTTGTGAGGGATCACTCTCCTGTTGTACACTCTTAATATTTAATCTAATAAATTAACTCTCTGCTTCTGCCCATGGTTTTCATTTCAATTTGGGGTTTCCATGTAAATTTTGTATGTATTGCTATTTTAATTTCAATTTGCCTATCATGTTCATCATTTTTCTTATTTTATTGTTCTACCATTTGGTATTATAGCCAAGTTTGATTTCGGTGATGGAAATTGTGAAATATGATATTCCACTTTTGGATTGCAAACTAGATTTTCGCTATTACAGGCCAAGTCAAGGCACGCCTGAGTTGGGTTGGAATTTTGGAGAGGTTTGGGCCTAGATCATGGCTGCCATGTTGTTTCCACGAATTGGATGTTTGATTGCTTTATTGTTGGCAGCTATCGTTGTTGTTGAAAATGCAAATGTGTTTTACTTACCTGGGAGTTATTCGCATGTGTAACCACATAGATTTGCACTTTCAATGAAGGTTAACTCTCTCACATCTGTGGAAACAAAGCTTTTAGGATGGAAGCTAGTTATGAATGATGTTTTCAGGTCACCTTTACACTTTCAATTACTTTGCATCATGGTGGGGAAATGGAGTGTAGATCTTGCGGATGGTCGTTGTTACAATTCTATTTGTAGCTTTTGGATTCATCTCTCTTGCATCTCGAGGAATTTTGATAACTAAAATGTTGTTCTTCTATTCGATTTAGGGTGTTACTACTAAGTATATGGCTATTATCGAGGCTTCTAAAGAAGCCATTTGGTTGAAGGGACTTCTTGAAGGACACACCATTAGTAAATTGGAGTTCTATGAACACTACGTTTTCAAGAAGCAGAAGAGAGTTAATCTTAGCAAAGTTAGTACTCATGATAACATGATCAAGTTACTTCATATTGCCAAGTTTGAGCATTTCTTGAACTTGGTTGGTGTTTCTTATTAAGTTATTTTGTTGTTTGTTATGGAAGATGTGGAGACCTTTTATTGAAGGCACCTAGTGGCTGACAACTAATTCTAGCAGTAGTACATTGTGCATGGAACCTGCTGAGGGCCTAACATGTGATTATGTTGCAAGTATGGATGAACTAGTTCATCAACAGCTCTTTGAGGGAGTAAATGATGATATCAATTGGGGAGAGTTGGAGATTCCTAACAATTTCAACTAAGAACCCCTTGAATTAAAGACACTATCGACCGAAATGGAGTATGTATTCTTAAAAAATGGAAAGCTAGTCATTATTAATGCTAAACTTGCTATAGGATAAAAGAAGATGTTGATGAATGTTGTGGAAAAATGGTCAGTATCCTTTGCCTAGTCACATTCTGAGCTTACAAGAATAGATTCAAGAATATCCTAGCACTAGATATACATTGACCCTATTGTTAAGTTGAAACGACATTTGCAATGGAGATTGAATTCCAAATTAAAGCAGATTATCAAAAAGGAGATCAAGCAACTCCTCAAGGTAGAATTCATCTACCCTACTGTGAATAGTGAGTAGATTAGCCCACTTGTGATCATGCCCAAGAATGGAGGCAAATGGCAACTGTGCATCGACCTTTGGCTGCTTAATATGGCAACTTTCAAAGATCATTTTCTATTACCCTTTGTTGACCTAGTGTTGAACACCATTTCTGGGCATAGCTACTACAACTTTCTGGATGGTTATAGCGGCTATAACCAAATCCAAATCGCACCAGAGGACCAAGTGAAGATGACTTTCGCAAATCCTTGGGGGACTTTTGCTTACCATCAAATGTCATTCGGTCTATGTAATTCCCCAACTACATTTCAATGATTAGTCCTTAGCATTTTCCAACAATAAGTTGATAATGAGGCAGAAGTCTTCATGCATGAATTTTCTACCTACAGAGCTACATTCGAGCAAACCCTGGACTGTCTTGAGTAGGTGTTGAGGAGATATGTCGAAACAAACCTTCGACTTAATTGGCAAAAGAGCCATCTTATGGTCTAGGAAGGCATAGTCTTGGGGCACCGTATCTCAAAAGTAGAAATTGAGGTAGACCCTGAAAAGATAAGGGTCATTCAAGGAATAACCCATCAACCAGTAACAATTAAAGAAGTGTGGTCATTCCTTGATCATACTAGGCTACTATCGACGCTTTATCGAGAACTGTTCCAAAATTGCTAAGCCATTGGTTGAATTAACAAAGAAAGATGAACCATTTGTCTAGACTCCTGCATGTGAAACAACATTTCAACAACTGAAGCAAAGCTTGTTGAGACCCCAATTCTACAAGCACCTACTTGGTCCAAGCCATTTCATGATGATTGATGCATCAAATTATGCTTTGGGGGTAGTGCTTATGTAGATGGATGATCAAAGACATCCATATTACATTTACTATGCAAGTCAGAGTATCGTAGGTGCATAGCTAAACTACACCACTATGGAAAAAGACTTGATGGTAGTGGCGTTTGCCTTAGAAAAGTCGAGGCACTATGTGCTTGGTTATAAAGTGTTCAAGCACACAAATCATAGCACCATCTAGTTTTTAATGAATAAACCAATGATGAGCCTCTATGTCATATGGTGGCTCATGATTTTGCAAGAGTTTGATCTTATAATGGTAGATCAAAAAGGTGTAGGAAATGTGGTCATTGACCACTTATCAC
>MNCI01001885.1:89957-118431 GCA_015680685.1 Gnetum montanum
GACAGCTCGAATGGAGGGGCCACAATAATGGATTCAACCTCTCGAGCCATTCGATATTTGGGGCATTGACTTTATGGATCCCATCACACCTATGTCAAATGGAAAGGCGTATATAATAGTCATGGTTGACTATTGCACTAAGTGGGTAGAAGCAGCAGCTGTCACTAATTGTACATCCACTGCTGCTACTCGGTTTGTACAACAGAACATCATAAACAAGTTTGGTGTGCCTCGTGTGTTAATCTTTGACAATGGAACTCATTTCATAGGTGCTACTTTTTGAAAACTCATGCAACTCTTGGGGGTTGAAAATAAGCTCACAACACCTTATCACCCTCAAGCCAATGGTCAAGCTAAAGTCACTAATTAGGAGATTACGAAAATTCTAACATGCACTATTAGTAAGTATCGAAGGGACTGGAGCACCAAACTAAACGATGCCCTTTGGGCCTATTGCTCCACATGGAAGCTTCCCATAGGTTATTCTCCCTATGAGCTTGTGTACGGAAAATTACCAACATTGCCCATTCAATCCAAACTCCGTACACTCTCTACAGCCTGTGACCTTGACATGGATCTAAGTCTAGCACAAAAGGAAAGATTAATGAACCTCAACTTGCTAGATGAAAATCGATTAATGGCTCTATCATCCAACGAAGTGCATAAGGCATTCAACAAGAAATTCCATGATCTCAAAATAAGAAAAGTCAAGTTTCAACTAGGAGACAAAGTTCTCTACTGGAATCCCGCACACACACCTCAATGAACCAAGTTTCAAACGTTATGGGAAGGACCTTATATTATTGAAGAGACTTTTCCAACCAAGGCCATGATCATATATAAACCTGATAGCTTAGATAAGAAGCAATTAGTCAACATCCAACAACTGAAACCTTTCCATGAGCCCAAGCCAACCAACTCAATAGAAACCTCACAACATGGATAGCCACACTCAATTTTTCAGATCTCCTCCTTCCAACTTAGTCGTGGGGGAGATGGCCATCCATACTAACACTTGAAGTGGCTCCTTAGTCTTTCAACTTTTTGTTTTACACATTTTTGGTTTTACAACTTTTTATTTTTCATATTTTTTGTTTTACATCTTTTTGTTTTTTAGGTTATTAATCTTTTCTAAGTTTTTTTTTACACCATCGTTAGTATATTTAATATTTCTTGAATATCTTTTACTTTATTTTATATTTTCTCATGTTTGGTGTAATTTTCTACTATGCTAATAAGGTACTAGGCACAATGGTAATGTGTTATTCGATGGTGGTATGTATCATTTGTGATCTAATTGTTGATGTTTGGTTTTTGACTTTGAATGTTGTTACTAACAACTAGGACATGGATTCTTTTCATGTAGTAGGCAGTGAGTCCACATCATTCACCCATCCACACACTCTATGGTTTTCCTTGTTTTGGAAATGTGCAGCCCCTTTTTCATTAATACAACTTTAATAAATTTTGGACTTGTGTAGTTTCTGGGATTGGGAAGGATTCAAAGGTTCAAATAGGGTGTGGCTTCAAAGGGATGTGGTATTATTTGGGCTTTTCCATTTCCCTATGTGTAGGGGTGTTCTTGTGAACTTCTCACCGTTCCATGTCATTCCACAACAGGAAGTCAAATAAGTCCTTGCATGGTGGTCCTCATAAAAAAACGTGAGAGATTAGATGAGGATTCAAAGCACACCCGTTGGACAAAATAAACGTGAAAATGCATGGGTCTTTTCATGGTGTGGTTCTCATTCAATAATAATAATATGGGAAGTCAAAGCACACCCCTTAGACCAAATAAAAGGGCTACAAGCACTGGTTATGGGACTTGTCTTGTCTCCTCTAACTAAGACCCTTTCTCACTTCCTATTTCTTCTTCAATTTGGAATGGTGGTTGTTTTGTGGGAGCATTCTTGTGTCTCAGGGGATGGACTAGTCTTAGAATGTCGATGCGAAGTCATTGAAAGTGATTGGTTTTGGTCTAGACTAAGGATGGATCCTACCGAGTTATTTAATCACAAACTCCACAAGGGACTTCATGTGACCATAATTAGGAACTCCATTTCATTCTCTCTTTCATCCATCTATGTTTTTCATGTCTCACCTCTTTACCAGTTTCATGTTTTGATTTAATGTTTTGGTTGATGTGTTGGGATTCTCAGTCAGTTACTTCTAAGTTTTTGTACTTAACCTTCCGTAACCATTAATCATTCATGGAGCCCACGGACTCCTTGGTTTGAAGTTATGCAAGAGCATAAAAGCCTTGTGCCTACTTTGGGGAGGACCCACTTACATATCTTTTGGTTTGGTTAAGTTAAGTTCTTTAACCTTAGACATTTTTACAATTTAATTCTTTTTATTTACCCCATCAATGCCATCCAATTGTGTGCATCTTCACAACTGTTTTCAGTGAATTCTTTCTTTTTATTGTTATGAATTTCTATACCCTCTTTTCAGTATTCCTTGTGTTAAGCTTTTTCTAAATTTTATGGACCACTTCTCTTACCTAACCTATTTTTCAATCTTACCACTAACATTATCAAGCAACCAATATACCACAATCACAACTTAGCTAGGTATAACCACTGACGAGACAAGGTATTCAACTACTATGTGTTACACTTTCTATACTAATCCTTGATTTTGTTGTGATTGCAATGGGAAGCATGGACTGGAAGGAGGACTATCTTCACCAAGGATGATGCAGCAATATCACTCACGAGAGATTGTTCATGATCGCTAGATCTCTTCTACCTCTCCCTCATTCTTCTGATGTCAAGAGGGGTTGGATGTCCATTGGATCCGAGGGTGTTCTTTCCTATTGTCAAGAACACCCAATTTTATACACAATTGTAATGACGTATGCTCGGGCACTTTTGTATTTGTCTATTTCTTCTGTGTCACTTTGCATGTCAGTCAAACATTCCATTCCTCCTAATATATTTTGTAAGGGGCTTGTTCCTCTTCTTTTATACTCGAGGACAAGTTTTCATTCAATCATGGGGGTATGATGAATTGTGTTTTACATGAGCCCTGATATCGGGTATCCGATATTGGGGTGGCTACAATATCGGGTATAGAATATTGGGTATGCGATATCATAGCCCAAGTTGCGATATCGGGTATGCAATATCGTGGGGTATTCCTAGGCCTATAAATACAGCCCTTGGGCACATGATTCAAGGGGGAGTCTTTCAGTCAAGTAGTAAAATTCTTGCAGTTTGTTTATTCAAGAGTTAAAATATTTTCCAAGTGCCCGCAGCAAGAGATCTAAGTGTAATTGGATCTTTATTCAAGCATTGATGTACTTGAACACATCATTGTGTTAGCAATAAAAACAAGCTCTTTGATTCATCCTTGCAACACTTGAGACTTTCTTTCTTTATGCATTTATACATTATGATTTTATGCAATTCACATTTAACATTATTCATTGAGCAATTAAGTTTGATTAATTAAGTAATTAATTAAAATACACAAGCATGACCCCTTCGAACATACGTGTGACTCTTATTAGCTTAGAAACGATTAGTGTTTGACAACCTAGCAGTGTTTACACGAAGTTCAAGATGTGTTCAAGAAGTGGGGACGGTTACTTGTGTTAGGTTAGATTAGACAATAGTTCACTTAGCATTTAATTACTCTCACTTTCATTATTGTTTTAGGTGATCAAATTGATAAAACATAAAATGATAAAAATCTTATGCCTTAGTCACACTTAACCATACACTTGCATTTCACAAGTGAGACTGGGAAGACAACACGAACTCACCATTTAGCTCTAGCATACTTGGTAATTAAAGTCTGCGGAATTCGACTAGATCACGTGTGAACGCCTGTGATTCGTATGGTTGGGCCTAGGGGCAATAGGTTTATAAGAACTTTCTTTTGAAAATTTGCTATACAAACTTAGTAGGGACCATCTATCTATTTCTCAGAAAAAAAATCAGATATATCACTCACTTTCCCCCAATAGTACATAGCATCAATGCCTCCAGGCATAGTGCAACCAAGTGCATTTGCATCATCTTCATAGACTTCCCCTCTACCATGCAGTCCACCCCATTTTGTGGGGTGTCAGACCCCAAAAAATAAATTTAATTAATAGAGAAAAAAGAAAATAGTACAAAGGGGATAAAAGAGAGGGTCAAAAAAGATGAAGAGGTCTCAAAGAAGGAGACACTAACAGCCAAAGGGGAAAAGCTCACCTCAAAAGAGGAGAAACTACAAGAAATTAGGAAAAACAGGAGAGAAAAAGTTTAAGAGCTCAACTGCAGCATTAGCTGTTGAGCAATGTCTCATTGAATAGATAAGGAGAGAATATTAATAGGAGAATCACTTTGAAAAACCACATTTTGGGCATGCACACCTACGCATTAACTTGCACCCATACGAGGGCATTCTAGTTTACCCCACGTTTTTGGGTATGCACAATTGCAAAACAGCTAGCACCCCCATATATCGTGCGAAAGGGACAACCCCTAAACACCATCGTGCACACATAGACAAACATCGAAGGGCAAAGTTCCTAGAAGGACTCCCGGCCACAAACCTATTAAATTGAACCAGTTGCCTATGTAGCCAATCCATTGCTTGCTTTATAAATAGGGGCTCAAGCAGCTACAATTCCTTGAGCAGGCCCTACCGTTGGTATTGGAAATGTTTGTAACTTTGCGTTAACTTCGGAGTCATTCCAGGGCTAAAGCCCCTTCCCTCGGAGAATGTGTACAATTGTACACCCTTTCCTTGAATACGTTGAACAGCCTCGATATGGGGTTCTTCACCGTGCATAGCGGATTCCACTAAATGCTCCTCGCTATCGGGCAACAAAGATTAATTGAACCCATATTTGCTCGGTGGATACAAGCTGCTAAACTACTGGTCAAATCAAAATGTTATTTTTGTTATTTTCGTTTTTGTTTTTGCGTGTGCCCCAGCCGGCGCCGGCGCACCACCACGGAATGATTTGGAACTATGACGGGGTCAGAACGACTATTTTTAATGGCTGACACATTCTTTTTAAAAAGTAGTTGTCAAGACAGTTGAGCAGTTTTAGTTGAAGTTTTTATGGAGTCCTCATCAATGAAGTCGAAGATTCAATGCAATGGCTTCACGTGTGATCACCTAGCGGATTATCTAGAAGGTCAGAGCGTTGGAAAGCTCTACTGCTAAAATATAGCAGTGTTCGGGTTGCTATTTTAGCAGTGTTTGGGTAGCTAGCAATCAAAACGATACAAAATGAAAACAAAGAATGGATCAAAGTAACCAACTTAAAGTTTCTCTACCATATATGGTAATAATCCCAACTCAATTATTAACAAAGTACTCAACCTAAACCATCCGCCATGCATTTCCTCATTTTCCTCTGAAAGCCAGTGGCAGACTTTGCACATGTGAGTGGGAGGTGCCCCTGAAAATGTGAAGAAAATTAAAATATTGATCATCTGTTTTACAGTTCTGTCCAGGTAAGTAAAACTGTGGAGCTGCACTATCAATAATGTATCAAAGCTCCAAGTCACCTTCCATTATGATTTCGCTCATATTTGAGGTTGGTAACAGACCGTCAATGTATCCAAAAGGCATATAAGTCTTATTAGTTGCAGTTCTATTGCTTGGCATAGAACCTTATGGAAACTTGACTGCACTTCAAATCTTTTGGATTGACATATTCGTGTACTTCTGCATGTGCATCAGTATCCAAACCATCTGCCGCAATTTTCCCAAAAATGAATTTAATCTTCCGAATATTGAATTTCATGTTTAGGTACAACTCAGATTTCATGATTTATTACATAAATTCTGACACTGCTTAAAAGTTTTCCAGATTCCTAAAAGTTATCCCGTAATTCTGGGTGAATGGCTCTCCACTGGTTTTGTATAACAACATTATCACAAATTTTCAAATTAGTTGCAACGAATTAAGCAACCAACCTTTGTGCTGTACTCGGTCTACAATTAGTGTAACTTTCACAGACTTTCTACGCTATCAAGCTATCAATGAAAAACCAAACAAACATAATCATGTTTTAGTAGTTTGAACTTTTTTCTAATTAGTAAGAAACTAATATATTCATTTTTAAGATATTGAATTTTTCAGTGAACCAGTGAAATTAAGTTGAAATTTAAGTTAAACAACATCCAGAATAATTGATAAATTCCTAAGGTTGCGGCTTTGCCACCTGTTATGAAGGGTTGACCTCTCTTTCCTTGATGGAATTCTTCTGGTTTTTAAATGCCTCAGTAGCCTTTTTTAGCTACAATTCATTAGAAACACGTCGGTTACGATTAAAAAAGTGGACGAAAAAGTGTAGGAACAAGTCCTGCAAAACATTGTGTTAGCTGTCGTGCTTTATTTTTGCCTTTTCAAGCTGTATCACCTGTTATTCAAGATGTAGGATTTTGCCAAGCTGTACCAACTGTTATTCAAACCGTAGGGTTTTGCCCAACTGCCAGAGCATTCATGACTCATAAGTCATATGACAATAGCTTGGGTTTTGGTCGAGTAGCCTCAGTAACATTCATAAAAGACAAAGGGTGTTTCCAGCAACTATAGTGAAGGAAATTATCAAAATGCTCTATCGTGCTCAGTTTTTTGAATTGAAAGTAGGAATTCCGATGGCTCTCTCAAGTTTGTACTATATATTTCAGATACAGGACAAGATCTTTTGGCAAAAAAAGGCACTAGTATCAAAACGAGCACTATGGCTGTATTTGACCGACTTGAAAGGGCAGACGTCGCTGCACACTGCACTCCAGTCTATACAAAGATTCAAACATATGTTTCACTCAAAACCAATGGAAAACAAGAAACGCATTCTTGCTAAAAATGGCCAATGGATGGTCATTCGATAACCATCACATATTTACAGCTTGATATCAACCTCAAATAAGTTTTCATCGGATGGCTTTGAAGCCTGGATCACATGACCAGATCATCAATACAAAAAACATGGATTTCAGAAACGGCGTGCATGAAGAAATGCATTCTGGAGCTGGCCCCCAACCTTAAAGCAAAACATCTGAAATACTTTACAGGGTGGGGCTTAACTCTGTACCGAGGATTAAGAAATGAAACTCGGCATTTTTACGAGTACGATGCAGAACATAACCTCCCGAGCTTCACTCCCGTTTGCCTCACGTTTGTTGTGAAACTTGAAGCAATGTGGACACAAAAGGTAACAGGGCTGCTAGGAGAGCCTTGGGGCACTCTTCATGAGGCAGGTGTCCACATCCAGAAATTGGAATTAATGTCTGAAACAAACCAAGAAACTTGGTTATGAACAATCTCATATGGGTCATTCACTGATACATTAAAGAGAACAAAAAAGGGACTTACAGAATTTGGAAGTTTAGTTGCCAGAATATGTGCTGATTTTAGAGGAACCAGGATATCTTCGGCACCAGAAGCTATCAAAACTGGCAAGTCTCTCACTTTTCTCAACAATTCATCCGCATTGTGCTTCGAAAGCACAGAATGTGATGACAGCTTGCTCACTTGCCAAAGTGCTCTGTCCCATCCTTCGACACATAATGGAGCCTGATATTGCACTTCAAGTTATATTAGTGATTAAAGAAATAGCAAACCTATATGGAATCATGGAATTGATCAATGCCATACCTTATAGAGGTCAAGGACATCAGTTGTTAGCTTGGTTGCATCATACCAAGCGCGCCTGTTAGCGACTTGGCTAATTTCAGTACGAAGAAGCGGTCGCAGCATATGTTGTCCAAGAGAAGTGTGAAGCAGCATCTTTGCAAATGCTGGTACGACGTCTCTTGTAGGACTAAACCCAATCAATACTAGGCCTTTAACTGCCACCTGTATAAAAGAAATCATTTCAATGAAATGCAGATGACACGAGTGTTCGATCAAATTAAAACCGTTGGAACACACTGCAAAGCGTTTCAACAAACTCACAGGACAATCGCTTTTACTTGAATTTGCCTTTTCAGCAGCCATCAAAGCAAGCAGGCCTCCATCATCATGACCAACAAGAACAACAGAAGAAAATCCCATCTCGCGACACAACGAAAACAGCAGCTTTACCTGGAATGCGTGATAATATCAGTAAGCAGCTAAAGAAAATCACATCCATGAAAGAAGTTGAGACGAAATTTTGTAAACCGGAATTTTCTAGCCTTTTTAGTGGAACAAACACAGATACCTGGGACTGAAGTTCATATGGGTTCTGCAATTTTTTGTCTTCCCAGTCTGATCTACGTGGGCGAGATGTCAGTCCCCATCCTGGACGATCAAATGCCACAACTGGGCATTGTAGTTGCCTTGCCAAGGGATTCATTACATGTCTCCAGGAAAACACTCCACCCCCAAAGCCATGTATTAAAATTACAGCATCCACACCATTTCTTTCATGCCCAGCCATTGCCTCTCTACCGCAACCGGCAGGATTCGAAGATAAATCTATAGCATAGTCTTCCAACTTGAGCTCAGGAATAATGTCAGTCCGCACCAAAGAATGTTCCGGTATAACAGAGTCGAATGCTCTGTCGGCATCATCTGGTAAATCACATAACAGCGGAGCATAAAGAGAAACATTTGACATGTTATTGCTGTAACTACGCGATAGATGGTAGTTTTTGGAGTGAATAGAGAGAGGGTTCTCAATCCTAAGTCTGCCAGGGGTAACACATCGATGCCCTTTGGAAACTTGATGAACAGACCTGGAAGCAAGAGAGCCAAGGCCTCTCTCCCCATTCGCAATTTTGTAATGAACCTGGAGAACTTCACACTGGTGGAAGAGACTGTCAGAGTCTGCTAGCATTCGTGTAGGCAAGTCCCTCTCCTCATAGATTAGACGCCTCTTTTCTTCGGATTCAATTTTGGAACTTTTGCTAGCATTGGGTGTAGGAGAACGAGGAACCTTTTGATAACCAGGGAATACCGTTTTGCAAGAAAGAACCTGCTTAGACAAGAAGAAAGTGTTCAGGGAAAGACCCCAAAATACCATTATTACTGTATCTAATTGAAAAATCCTTACAGCTTCAGGATCAACCCGATGATAAAGCAACTTTCGTCGAGCTCTTGACCTCGTTCTAAATGCAGCTGCAATGTGTGCAAAAGCCAAGAGCAGAGAGGACAATAGCAATATAGACATGCATCGCTGATATTTATCGTGAATGTCCTCAGAGGGAGAAATTCGCATCAACACAGATTCATGGCGAAACAAACAGTACTTCACTGCAAGGACTGCCACGGATAGGAACGAGGATAATGTAGAAATAAGGAAATAGGGACCATGATATAATCCAGGCAGATCACAGAGGCTATAGACACCTGCAAAAACAAACATAACAAATAAAAACTTAGATGTGCAAACCAGCATTTAAGATAGACTCAAAGCTATCAGACGGCACAAGCCCTGAAGATGTCGAAAATTCTATTCCCTGTCGTGGTTTTGATTCCTTTGTTTTTAATGCCCAAAAATAGATAATAAGAACTGCAACCAAATAGGTTCGGTTTACAGAAGAGAAAACGGCCAAGGAAAAGATGTCACAACATCATGTCGGACGCAGAACAAGCATCTATTCACACAATTTTCATTCTTTGTATTCCAACTATTTCGGGCAAAAATGTAGAATCCAATGAAATAGAAGGGAAATAAAAAATGAAACAAAAGCAATGTAAAGCGCATCATATTCAGCCTCTGCATATAGAAATTCACGCATTTATAGCCCAAGTTCTGGTTTCGACAGCAAATAGTTTTCGAGGCAGTAAACGATAAATGAGGAAGAGTTAATGACTTACAAATGATGACGAATGATCTGACAATCGATAGCAGAGGAATATCATAAAGGGAGCTCCGAAACGAATATCTGCTCCAGCGGAGGTTATCAAATCCGTCACACGCTCTGCAAGACAAGGCTGAAAGCAGAGCCCAAGGGACAGCAATATCGGCTACACAAACAAAAACAGGTACCGAAATCACTGCAAGCGACCCTAACATTATCATCATAAACAAAGCCGTTCGGATCCCTCTCCGCACCGTTTCGGCGCCGCTCCGTCCAGATCCCATGCTGTTCTCGAAAAACACAAATCCTCGTGCTTTCTTCCAACTACCTGCGAATACCTTTCGGCGCTCGCGTTCGGCTTGCAATCTCAAATCGAACCCTGCTTTTCTTTCAAACACACCTGCGAAAACCTTCCAAACCTCACGTTTCTCCTCAATACTCGAATCGAGCCTCGCGTTTATCCAGCAGGAATCCTTTAAAGCACGGAATCCCTTTTGCAGAACGCTCTGGACCATTCACCGTGCGGTGTTTCCTCCAAACCCTCGCCAATTTGCGGATTCCACGAGCGCGACGATGTTGGCGAGAATGCAGCCTCTTCTTCTGCAAAATGGACACCCGATATCGTCGCAGCCGTAAGCTTCTATCGCGGCGCCACGAGGGCAAGTGCAGCTGCAGTGCTATTTACTGGAACAAACCTCACCAAACGGATCGCAACAGCATGGATTCAAAAAGGCAAACGAGAGCGATTCCTCATCCGCGAAAACAAATTCAAAATCGTGCCTCCACCTGGCCCGGCTTTAAGCCACCGATTCTTCCTGCCCCTTCCCCTGCCCCTTCCCCTGCCCCTGCTCTCTCTCTCTCTCTCTCTTCCTCTTCTACACACAACGGCTTCTTCTTCCGTTCTTTTTGAACTCCAGTTGCTTCACGGAAACTCCATGAAAACCACATGAGAAGAATCCCAAGGGCCACAGCCGCCGCGTTGATCACTTGAATTCTAGACACAAGAACAAAGAATATTCAAATATAGACGATGCACTTGCACTAGTTCCTTTGCCAGATGCCAAAGCCCTAACCAGCATCCAACGAAATGCAAGCGCAACAATGACAATAAATAAAAATCCACATAAACCGACGACCGGCGGGCCGTCCGCCGTGAAGACGGATCGACTTGATTGCATCCGAGCAAATATTCCTTTGTCGTCTCTTCGAATCTCTCGAATTTAAGACACGGAAATGCCGCGTTTACTACTACACAGCCAAATCCAAGCAACAACAACATCAACAACAAACAAACAGTAAACAAAAGCAAACAGAGGCTGCTGCTGCTCTTGCTGAAAGTAAGTTACAACTTCTTCTTCAATTCTCGTTTTTCTTCCTCTTCTTCTTCGCCGAAGTAGCAGCAACAACAGCACGAGGCGTCTTCTTCATCTTTCTTAAGTCGTTGTCTGCCGCCGTGAATGGAAATCAGACGACGACTGGCATACTGAAACCCCGGCCACCTGCGTTTTGTTTGTGCCGCCGTATCTAAATAAATCTTGCTTGCCTCGCAGGAATTTCTTGAAATTGATCCTCCTGCTGTATCCCTTTTAACCCCAGGTCAGCCTACCCTCACCCGAGGTTAACCCGCTCAGGGAAAGAAACGAAATAATTAAATACATTTTCGGAGGAGGCCGACAGATTTGAACAGTTTAAAGAAACTCGGTAATTACCATTTTCCCTAACCCTGGGTTAACCACGTGTACGTTCGGGTAGACAGTTAAAAAACAAAGGCGTCCGAACCCAAAGCAAACGGGCAGCAACGACGGCAGCGCAGGCGTCGTACCGAAACCGAAACGACGGCCGAGGAGATTGACCGTTGGCCTTGCACGCGTCCTACCACGTGGAATGTCCCGGTCCCACCACGTGTAGGTCCCACCCCGCACATGAGCCGCATGAGACCACTGCTGACGGAGCAACAGCTACAAAGCAGAGGGGCCCACCACCAGTGGCCTATACCAGTAGGCCCTCTGCATACGGGCCCCACCGTCGGCCCCGTCTTTTTCTTCGTCTTTTTGCCATGTCTGCGGTTGCAGGTTCGAACCCGGAGGACCGTAAATTCACCGTTTAGTTCGCTGCAACGCCAAGAAACTTACGCCCCGGAAAGAATCAGTCCCGTGACAGAATCCGGATTTTCGTCGTGTTTTCTCACGTCGCAGGATGATGATATGTACGATGCGGCGGACACTGTTTGCAGGAAAGTTGCAGAGCTGCCGTCAAATCAAATCACCTTTGCTGCTGCTGCTGCTGCACCAGCCGCGCATGTTTGGCCCAGAAGCGAAAAAAACTGTAAAAGCGGGAAACCTTTCGAATGTTTAAATTCAATAGAACAGTGTTTCCATCTCATGCTATTTTCGATTTTGGAGCATTTTACGGTTGACGTAAACAGCAGGCAAAGTGCGGGGGGCAGGGCGCATGGATGGAGAGAGGAAAACACATCCGAAATGTCGTGTCAAAGCGTAGGACGTGGGTTCGAACTCTCCTGCCCTGTTCCCTGCGATATCTCAAAGAAGAAGAAGAAGAAGATTTCTGCGAGCAAGTGTGCAGGGGCCGTAAAATGTGCACAAAACGTGACATTGACAAATGATGAGGATTGACTGGAGTGAAAGGGAAAGAAGGATCGTAGTGTCGTGTGTAGAGGGCGCTCACGGGTCAAACTGCGGCAGCAGCTGTGTCCTTGTGAAGAGTCTGCGTCTGTGTCTGTATCGGTATTCGCAGTTGGTCAAGAAGGAATGGCATTTGAATCCACGCAAAATGCATGGAGAGACCAGTTTTCTCAACTGGGCTGAACATGTAGCGGCCCAAGCTAAAGCCTGCCGGTAAACTGAACCAAGGCTGCAATTTGCCGGGCAGATGCCTTCTGCAGGCCCGCTGTTGAATCCCTCTTTGTGTCATTTTCCGAGCAATTTCTGTGACAACACAGAAAACGGCAAAAATGAAGTCACTCACATCAGGTAAGTTGCGAGTATGGTGGGCAGATGGAGTTTACCGGTGAAGGTAAAACAGCAGCTCGCTGTACAGAGTACCCGCGAGGTTCTCGTTTTGTTTGGTTTGGATGATTTTTAGTTGACAAATTTGTCTTTACCTTTTTTCACCTTCTTCTTTTCGTGGAGAATACTCCTCACCTTTGCAATCATGATCCTTTTTGACAGGAAGTTCAGATTTAAAAACATATATCGACCATGCATATTTTGTTAAAAGCCTTTTTGTTCAAACTTTGCTAACTAAGTCTTTGCTGAAAAGCCTTTAGTCTTAGGTTGAGGATAACGGTGTGTTTTCACTAAATTTAACACTTATTTTTATAATTATTTCATTATCTTAGCCTTATTTCAATTATATAGAGTTGAGTTCTTTTATGCATTGATACCTAAATCCTAGATGTGCAAAGTACAGATTGGTCAACATCTATGTTGATTTCATCTCTAAGAAGACAATTGATTCTATCTTTCCTAATCATGCTCAACATCCACCTTAGTAAACTATTGATTTTTTTTTGTTGGAACAATGGTGAATAGGTTGTAATTCAAAGTTATAGTTAGAACATATGGCTTGTGGTTTGCAAGCCATAAGTTCAATTTTAAGGAATATATTGATTTGAGACATTGCTATATTTTGCAAATGTTTTATGAAAGTACTTATTATCATCATCTTAGCCTTGTCCCAACAAAATGGGTTGGCTACATGAGTTATCTTTCACCATTGTCCTCTTTGAATACCTAGATTGTTATCTATTTGCAATTTTTTCATATCATCTTCAATCCTTTTTTCCATATCTTTGTTAGTCTTTCTTTTAGTCACTTTCTTGGAACAATGATAGGTGACAACCTTTTTTTAATAAGCTCATATCATTTATAAGCATTTTAACCCTTACTTTTTATAGTCTTTCTTGTAGTCACTTTCATGGAACAATGATGGGTAACAAGCTTTTTCAATAGCCCCATTATTTGATATTCTTTGTACATGACTAAACTTTCTATTAAAGTATAATGTTGGCTATATGTTTTGAGGTGCATACAATCAATAGTTTTGGTTGTAAGAATGAAAATCTTAAAAGGCATTGCTCTTTTGTGTTCATTATCCTTGGATCTAGCAAACCTTGCACCACTACTCCACCCCACACCATCAAATAGTTTTGGTTTTGACACCCCACAATTCCTTGTAGCTCACTAGCATTTAACCTATGATTCGTAGGAGAGAAGTCACAAAATGTTTATTTATGGAAGTCACAAAGTGTTTGTTTCTCATGAAATGCTTGACCAATTTGATATGCCTCTTACCTACTAACTCATTAGCTACTTGTGTTAAGCCTTGGGTGGGGGTGGGGAACTCAAAGCTTTTGTTTTTTTTTAAATAATATTTACCCCCCAAAACATATAGTCAAATTAGAAGTTTATAACTTAGCATTGTCCACTAGAATTGAACCTATAACTTAATGTTTCCAAACCAAAAGTCATACTGCTATTCTAATACCTCATTGATGTTGATGTAACTATTTGAAAAGAAAAGCATCCAAGAATATAATACAGTAGTCAAGACACTCAGCTCTTAGTCAAGAGGTTGTAAATTCAATTGTGATGTCCACTTCCAAACATGAAAATAGTGGAATAACGATTTATATAGGTGAAGGTTGTCCTACCAAATATTCCTCTTAGCTAAAAAAACGAACAGGGAAAAAACGGACTCTCCAAGTAAATTCAGGATCCTTCCATATATCGGCATGCGAACATGCTTCTAGAATGATGCAGATCCTACCCAAAAATATAAACACTTTCAAACCTAAAATTCTGAGACGCAACTCTCCAAAAGGGATATACGTGAACCACCTACAAAACGCAATCCACGGTAGCAGAAAGCCCTTGAAAATCTCCAAAGTCAGAAATCCCATGTGCAATTCAAATTTGAACAGCCAAAGAAAACGTATCCCACATGGACAATAGCTAAGGCCTACCCATCGAACTCAAACCCAGGAAAAGCCAACACAAGATAAGATAGAATGTCGTCAATGTGTCACATATTGTAGACCACAAACACCAAACTTGCCACATTTGCTCAGCGCTGATGGCATGAATTTGCTTGCCAAATCCATCTTGACATTTTTACTAATGTTTTTGAATATCATAAACCAAGATCTTGCAAACATTTCCAAATCCAACGATGATTCTTCCTAGGATAATCTAATTTTATTCCCCCAAAGGTTTGAAGGATGATAATCTAATTTTATCCCCAAAGGTTTGAGGGATACATGTGGGTTTAGCGTACTCCAACCCTTAATCCAAGAAACATCCCGTTGGCCTTGGCCCGGGATCCTGCAACATAACCGTTTGGTGGGTTTTTCAACGTTGTAAAGGGAGACGTTGGTTAGGATCATGGTTTTGTTTTAAAATGAAACTTTAACTCTCTGGCTCTTTCCCCACCCCCTAAATGACTCACAACTCATGTGGGGTGTCTACCTGCTGGTGGATTAATATACAAATACTAAATGAAATGATAATCCCTGCTTTGATTATGGCCTTAACGTTGGCTTTTCTTGTGATGTGGACACCTGGTATGGATAGATATATTTTATAGATTCTTTTTGTGGAATATGGAACGTGGGTTGGATGGACGGTTGGCTTTTGTTTTCTAGAATTGAAGGTTGTTGTTAATTTATAATATTCTAGAATTTTCTGTTTCTTAACAAAGTCAAACAAAGCACAAGGGCGAAAAAGCGGAAACCAGCCAATCAGAGACAATGAACATCCATTGGTCTGTAACCAAATTATGGCGTAGTGGACTTTCTAGACACTTTGGTTTAGTTTAAGATAAGGAAGGTATAGCTTTTTACGTATAATGACATAGGTATCTCACCTTTTTGATTGGATGCAGATGAGGCTGATACATTCATTCCTGTTATCTTTGTCTATTCCACTTGCTAAGTGGTTCGGTTTTTGTGTCATGGGTGATCTTCTTGAGTAATAAAATAAGTAAAGTCTGCAGCCATGGAATTTCGTGGTGTATGGTGACTGCAACGTGAGACACTAGTCAACTCTCTTGTAAGGGTTTTGATCTAGATAGAATGAACCGTGCCATGTGCTAATTTTATTATTGTTGGTCTAGTGCATGCATGTGACATTGTATGAGGCTAATGTTTGAGATTAGGGTCATCATTTCGTAGACAGCCCTACTTGTAGGGTGTTTTCATGGTGATAGATTTTACTACCTTTTTTCAACTTTTTGAGGACATTATTGTGCAACACCAATACATTAGCTTGATTCCTTTATGGGTTGACTATTAATGTAGGTAAAAAATTTGATGAGGATTTAGTAGGTTAAGCTTTGAAAATAACTCACTATGGTCAATTGTCTACCTAACATCATAGCTTTTGAACATATAGTGTTATCCTACCATAAAGTGACACATGTATTGTAATACTCCTTAAAATCAAACCTGTGACTTGTATACCATAACCCACATGTCTGACCAAGTGAGCAATGCCTCATTGATGTGATAAGGATCAGGTTAGCAAAAATATTTTATTTGTTAACGATGCGTTCATTTGATTAAAATATGTGATGTATTGTTGTGTTGGCTATAGATTTGATCATGTGTTTTGTGATTAACTCATTGTCTTGTTAGGCAAGTGCTTACTTAATACATCTTCATATTTTACCTAAGTTATACAAGATGATATTAACATGAGAGCCTTAGCCACTTTCTCTATTGTTACATTTGCTGTTCATTCAAGCTCAAGTTTACTTCTTCTTTGAGGGCTATATTTACACTTGAACGAACTTATAAAATTATTGGTGGAGATTTATAATTTTCATGATGATCATTATTCTAGTGTTCGCTATCTTCTAATAGACAAAAACTGATTTGACTAGTTATTATAAGGTTTGAGGTTATTATATAGTATTTGTCATAAAGATTCCTAGGAGGATTTAAATTATATAGTATTCTTGTTAATAAAATGCACTATTTCTTACCTTGCTTTAACATGTTATGAATATTATAGATAACTCTAAGTGAAATTATTTATTTCTTGCAACATGAACCCATATTAATTTTAAATCTTCTCTAAATTTATGTTCATTGTGTTTAATTCATTAATTAGAAAAAAAGAAAGAAATATCTTAAGAACAAAATATAAAGGAAGAGCAGAACATATGGAGAAAATGGCAAATAGTTGTAGAGCTTTTGGGGGTGTTAGAACTTGAAATAATTGACACATAGATACACCCCAAGACATATCATCCACATTAAACTTTATAACTCAGTATTGCCCACCAAAATCAAGCCCATGACTTAGTGTTTCCAAACCAAGAATCTTACCACTAGGCTAACATCTCATTGTTAGTCTTAGAGCTTTGGTTAGTTTAACCAATTTAGAAAGACTCCTTTCATTTTAGGTAGGAAAAGAATTAGGTTTTACCGGTTTTAAAAAATGGCTTTTAAGCTTTTAATTCTTACCAACAACTTCTAATTAACATTGTCGACTATAGCAAGAAAAGAAGATAAATGGCTAACTAGCCATCATTCAACAATACAAAAGAAATTTACCAATGCAAAATAAATTAAAGACTATAATATTTAGGATTTGATTTTTCTCTAATGGATCTAATTTCTCTTTCTTCAATTTTTCTCTAACAAATTTGATCTCTATAGAATTTCTCAATGAGAGATTTTAAATTATTTTCAACCTCTTTAACTAATACTAAAAATTTTGCATTTTTTATCTATGCTAAAATTTTTGTTGATTCTTAGAATGCAAATCTACAAGTTGGTAAGAAACAATTTATGATACCTATTTATAGTGATGTTGATATAACTGAGACACTTAATTTTGTTCTCCATGATCATGTATATGAATCACTTGTAGTTGATCTTACAACACAATATGCATTCATTCAAATTTTAGATTACCTACCTCATAATCAAAGTTTCATTTCGTAGTTAAATGATGTAATACAAAAGCATGACATTCAAGTCATTCATGCCCTAGATATAAGGTCTTTTATATATAAGCATGTAGGATTGATCATTCCTAAATGAACTCCTGATTCTATTGTCAAATCTAAAAAATATTCTAAAGATCTATGTGTTATCAAGCTATTTAATCTTCTATTAGTTTTTCAGAAATTATTGGTCTTCTTAGTTCCATTAAGCATGTAAAATTTATTTATACACCATTTGGTTCTTGTCAATGTCTTTTTTGTTGAAATTAATTTTCTTAACTATAAAAAAGAAATTGACATTGCAAGTAGGCAATATGACCTACATTTAACCAATTACATATTATAATCTTTCTAATTCATGTAACTTTTATCATCATGAAGAACATTTATTTAATTAGTATCCTTTTCTACTCATGAAGAAAGATGCTAAGGAAAAGAAAAAATGTGTTGAAGTTGAAGATAGCAAAAAAAGAATCTAAAGCTAAATAGATGAAAAATCAAGAATGTTAATGATAAAATTGGTCAAATGGCAATAAAAAAACTATAGAAGGTATAAGCTTCTATGAATATTTTACTTTTAATACGTGAAGTATTAATTAGTTTGGACAAATAACGTGTAAGGAACATTTTATCTTAGGTAGAAAAGTTATTATCTCCTTAAAGAGGAAATATTTTGTTGACAAGAAGACTTTAACAAATGCGAAAGAGACTTGATGTAAGGTTAATCATGATGGATAATATGTGCTAACATTTACTATTGTACCTTACTTTCCTACAAAAGTTGGTATTTTGTTAAAGCTTTCTATTGCTACATTGAATTCTCTTGCCAATTTAAGTTTAAGCATAAATATTAAAAATGATGTAAATGTTGTTCATATTGGGACCATCCTCCCTATTAACAATTAATTTTCCTTTTTTATATTTACGAAGCATCTATCATAAGGCTATACACATGAGTAGACGTCTTTAAAATTGTGATGGGACGCAATATCGCATGGGCCGCGATATCGCGTCCTCCCTTGCAATATCGCGTACGCAATATCGTGGTTTGCTGCCATATCTATAAATAAGAGGCGGCTCCCCCTTGTTTCATCATCCTAGGCTAGAATATTTTCCATGTGCCCGCAGTAGGAGTCCTAAAGTGAACGGATCTTTATTCGAGCAACATTGTACTTGAACACAAGTTGTGTACGACAATAAATATGAGCTTCTTGGATAAACCTTGCAGTGCATGGAATAGGATTTTATTACATGTTATTTATTGCCTTCTTTAATGCGAAATGAGTACGACTTGATTACGAGCATTTAAGGATGTGTACAGATAATCAAGGAACGGATGCTCATCACGCTTAGGCTAGATTAGATTCTCTCAACCCTTTCCTCCTAGTTAAGTGCCTCAGTATGACCACTTCGAGCATGTGTGTTATGTGCGGTGATCCTAGCAACGATTAGCGTTTGGTAGCCACAGTTGCATTGATTCAGGGTGTGTACGGTAAGTGGGAATAGATGCTGACGCTAGGTAATTTAGACTTAGTTCATTAGTTAGAGTTAGTCATTAGTTTCTCAACCCTTTACCTGTTAGCATAGGAGACAAAAATAGAAAAACTATAAAAATCATATACCTCAGACTTACTTAACCATACACCGTGACAACTACAAGTAGGTTTGGGAAGACAACGAATAATTAACCCTAAGTGTTCCAAGAGGCGTGTAGGCACTTAGTCTACGGAGTTCGACCGGATCATGCGTGCTACGCTTGTATTCGTATGGTTGAGTGTAGGGGGTATCTCGCCACTCATCAAATTGGAAAGTTATTCTTGTCTATGTTATTTTTGGCGGTTTCTACTTGGTGATTAAGCATGTGATGTACTTTGAATTATTTTTCTTATTGTTAATATTTTTAGGCTCTAAAATCTTTCTCTTTCACTTTTATAAAAATTCAGGTATTTTTATGGTGTCTAATGCACCAAGGTCTTTCCATCAATATTTGCCTCTATTATATGTGTAATACCTTATTTTTTTAATAACTTGAATCCTGGATCTTTCATTCAATTATTTCTATAAGCTTTATATATTTCCTTGATGTTATAGTTAATTGTTTATATGCACAACTATTCTATAATTGATGGATCTTTTATAGCTTTGTTAGGGTAACAATAAGTTGTTAGTTTGGTGGTAAGACTTTTGATTTAGAACCTTCAAGTTATGGATTGAATTCTATTGGATAATGATAATAGTGATGGCATGAATAAATCTATAGTTCTCATATAACATTTGAATCACTTTGTTCACCTTTTGCTTCATGGTGTAGTTACATTTGAACTCATCAACATTCTTAAGAGCTATGTTGTGTCTTTAGAGAAAGTGTTCAAGACTTCATCCTTCATGATCTTCATATTATTAAACTATATTCTAACGTTTAGCTCTTTTAGCTTTCTATTGGTCATACTACCTTAGAATTCTTCTTGAAAGTATCCTAGCATTATTTGGTAGCATTTTTGAATACAATCCTAACCCAAATGCATGATCTGATTTACATGTGTACATATGATCATTCATACTAAGGCATCAACCTTCCTATCTTTCTCTAGTTGGTTCTTTCATTTTCTAATAAGAGTATTTACATTTTGGGGTATGCTCAACTCATTTTCTACAAACTTCCAAGCTTCATTTAATCACAAAAAGGATCTCATCAAATGAGATTAATAAGAAAAACCTTGGAAGTTATTAAACATAACACTACACCTTGGTATGTATTTTGTTATACCCATATTCTTAGCTTTTTTACTTGTTACATCTTAAGTTCTAATACCACTTGTTAGAGTTACATGGTATTAGCATGGGGCACTCAAGATAGTAGTGGAGTAGGTCCTAGGACTAGAGAAAGCCTAAAAGGATTATCACGAGTGAAACATAGGTTAGGCTTGAGTTGACACTAGATTGTGAACCAATAACAAGCAAACCATGACTTGTACTCTCTGCTAAACTTTGAAGAAATAATGGGTTGTAAGATAACCATGACTTTGTTGTATGCCAAGATGACTTTCTTCTTTTTGTTGTGACTTCAATGTAACCAAGTTGTGATTGATAATAAATTGCAGTTAGTAATAAATAAAGAACCTAATAGTAATGAGATCTAGCTATGATTTCCAATAGGTCATGATCAATAGAAAATTAAGAACTTGATTTCAACATGACTTGGATGTGATTGTAGTAGAATCGAGGTTGTAAGGGGTGAGAAAACTAGATGTAGTGTGACTTTGCTATGAGTGGGGTCCAAGCCCTAATTTGACTATAGAACTTAGGATTTTGTAACTTGAATCACTTACAACTAAGACTCAATTGTGGTGGAGTTGTGTCCTACTGGCAATGAAAGAAAAAAAAACTTTAAAATAAAAAATGAATTGAGAGACCTAAGGATTACAAGCCAATGTAAGTGTTGAGAGTCTTCACAATGACCTAAAGCATTTAAGATTGATGCTCTAGTACAATAGGTTTGAAGAAAAGCATTAGTAAACATGAGTTTAGAGCTTCTTTAGTTACAAAGCATAAAAAATGATGAGCGGCGAGGTATCTCTATGCTCAACCATACGAATACGAGGGTCCACACACGATTTGGTCGAATTGCAAGGACTAAGTGCTTATGCGCTTTTGTGGAATAAGGATGGGTTAGTCAATTGTTGTCTTCCCAAGCTTACTTGTATAGCATGATTGTATGGTTAAGTAAACTTGAGGTATATGATTTTTATATATTTTTATGTTTTATGGCCTGGTGCTACAAAGAGAGGAGAGAGATAACTAAGTAACTAATTTAATTTAACTACTCAACTATGCTTTAACTAGTCCTAACACCAGCATCCGTTCTCACTTGCCGTACACATCCTGAACTAGTGCAACACTACTGGGATTACCAAACACTAATCGTTACTAGGTTACCAAGCATTACACACATGCTCGAAGTAATTGTACTGAGTGTGCTTACTTATGAGAGTTATAGGGTGAGAGAGAAAACATTAATTAACTAAGGAAAGCATTAATTAACTGAAATTAACATTAATTAATCTATTTTGGATGCTGCAAGGTTTATCATAAAGTTCATCTTTATTGCCATACATAAGGTGTGCTCAGGTACATAATGCTCGAATGAGGATCCATTCACTTTATGACTCCTACTATGGGCACACAAAAATAATTCTAACTTTGAGAGGGAGAAAAGGCAAGAGTTCAGGTGAAGGGCTAAGACTAATTAACAAACTATTCAATGAAAAGCTACTACAACCAAGTGTGCCCAGCTCTTATTTATAGGTGACAAGATAGGCCTCGATATTGGATGCTCGATATCACTTGGGAGGCCTTGATATCGTGTACCCGATATCACAGCTCATCATACCCCCACAACTAAATGTAAACTCGTCCTTGAGTTCCTTACAAAATATTTGGAAGGTATGGGATTATTGATTGAATGAGAACTAATAGTGATAGGGAATAACAGACTCAAAGTGCCTAGTGAGCAGATCGACAAACATATTACAACATTGGTGTTCACACCCTTTGTGGTGAACACTATACATAGATGACATCCAGACCCTCATCCAACAGCTTGAAGAGAGAGAAAAGAAAATGAGGCATGTTGCTACCGACGTTGTGATTGCGCCTTCCATTGTTTATCCATAGCCATATGACCAAAATTGTTCTTGGCAGAAATGCTCTAGCTCTAGTCCATCTTGAGTGTTTCCTCCTATCCCAGTCCATTATTCATGCAATTTCCATCTACACACACAACACAGTCACTAATGAGCAAGGATAGGTAAGCCACAATGTAGTTGATACCTTGCCTCGATATAAAGCGCATTGGCTAAGTTGTGGTTATGGTAGAAACTAGGTTAGAGGTTTATCACTGATAACTACCCAAGGTGTAGGGGTGATGCAAGTAGTAGAATGGAAAAATTTGTGATAGGACCCCCACGACTAAGAGTGAACCTCTAGTAGCAATAAGGTGGAAAAGTATAGGGAACAAGAAAAATGGAAAAAATAACAACGATAATGCCAATAAAATGGATTTCATGGATAGGGATGAAATGAGAAATTGCTAATTGCGAGAAATGTTTAATGAGAAGAATTTAACAATTGCACTGTAAAGGAATGTTAGTGGGTCCTTCCCAAAGCAGGCTCATGCCTTTTATGCCCTGACAAATCCCCAAACCAAAGAGCCTATAGGCTCTAGGGATGACATATGGAAACAATGGTTAAAGACTTACCTGCAAGAATTTACCAAGGAAAAACAATGTATCAACCAAAATATAGACTAATCATAAAATTGACAATGAGGTAGAAAATGGAAAGAAAGTTGGAGAGTAGAAAATGGAATGGAATCCCAAGAGCAAGGTTGTGCAAAGTCCCTTGTGTATTTTATGGTTGAGGTGACTGAGTAGAACTCATTCCAAAGCTAAACTCAAATCAACCACATTCAGTGACCTTGCATCAATACACTTGACCAATCCATCCTCTTGAAGCAACAAGAATGCTTCCCCAAAGAGTCACCACCATTCCAAGGAGAGAAAGATAAATAAGCAGGAAGCGAGAAAGGGCCTTAGTTAGAGGGAACCTTCAAGCATGGATAACATGTCTTTCTAGTGCCATAACTAGTGCTTGTAGCCCATATTTCTTTATTATGTCTAAGGGGTATGCTTTGAATTCTCACCAATTTTTTTTTCGCATGAGAACCACACCATGCAAAGACTTATTTTTATTCACTCAGCTTCCTAATATTTGATCAATGGCAGAGTGGTGAAAAACCCATGAAAAAAATCCAAGCACCCAAGAGAATAGCCAGCACACGTGCATCGAATTCCCTTGAAATCACACCCTTTTCAACCATTGAGTCATTCCTCAGTTTGAAGAATACCAAGCCATCAATTCATTATTAAGTTTACTTAGGAAAAGGGAAAGTACGACTCAAAAGCCAAGGGAGACCATAGAGTTGAATGGATGAATGGATGACGTGGACTCATTGCCTATTTTATCAAAAGAAACCATATCTTAATATCAAAGTTAAAAATCAAAGGTAAAAACCAAACATTAGTAATCAACATTATTATAATACAATCCACCATCATGAGCACTTATTGTAAGATGAATAAAAGTAAATCAAACAAAGAAATAGTAAAATTATGAATGATGGTGTAAAACAAAAATAAGTAAATTTGAAAAATGTGCAAAACAAAAATGTGTAAAACAAAAATACAAAAGGAATTGAGGGCTTTGAATGGTTAGCATTGGTGGCTGTCTCCCCCACAACTGAGGTGGTAGGAGGCAATCCGAAATAGGGAGCAAGGTTGTCCACCAATAGAGGTAGCATTAGTACTAGTTGTCCTAGGCTCATGGAAAGGTTTGGTTTGTTAGATGTTGACCAATAGTTTCTTGTCCGGGCTCTCAGGTTTCTAAATCATCATGGCCCTTAAAGGAAAAGTTGCATAAATGATATAAGGTCCTTTCCACAGTGTTTGAAATTTAGTTCGTTGTGGCACATGTGTGGGATTTTAGTAGAGAACCTTATCTCCTAGTTGATATTTAACTTTCCTAATCCTTAGGTCATGATGTTATTTATTAAAAGCCTTGTGCAATTCATTAGATGATAAGGTGACTAGTCGATTCTCATTAGCTATTCTTTTTGTGCTAGATCAAGGTCAAGGTTGAGATCACATGCTGTGGGTGTATGAAGTTCTGCTTGAATAGGGAGCATTGGAAGTTTGTTGTACACTAACTCATAGGGAGAGTAACCTATAGGGAGTTTCCGTGTGGAGCGGTATGCCCAAAGAGCGTCATTCAGTTTGGTGCTCCAATCTCTCCTATACTTGCTAAAAATTCTTATCAATATATTTGTAATCTCCCTATTGGTGACCTCGACTTGACCATTTGCTTGAGGGTGGTATGGTGTAGTCAGTTTGTGCTCAACCCTTAAGCGTTGCATTAATTTCTGAAAAGTCGCACCTGTGAAGTGTGTACCATTGTCTGAAATAAGTGCATGCAGCATGCCAAACCTGTTTACAACTTCTTGTTGAACAAATCATGTAGCTGTAGATAATGTACAATCCTTAACGATGGCTGCTTCTACCCATTTTGTGAAGTAGTCAATGACAACAACGATGTAGGATTTTCCATTGGACATTGGTGTAATAGGCCTCATAAAATCAATTCCCTAGATATTGAAGGGTTTTAAAGGTTGAATCCATTGTTGTGGACCCTCCATTCTAGCAATCATTCCATCATCACATTGACATCACTCACAAAATTGGATGAAATGATGGGCATCCTGGAACAATGTAGGCCAATAATATCCTACAAGCAATATTTTAATGGATGTTCATCTCCCAGCGTAATGACCCCCACAAGGACCCTCAATGAGTGTCTTGGAGAACTCATAGTTGATCCACCTCGGGAACACACCATCAAACCAAGCCATCAGGACATACTTTATAAAGTTTCCCATTGATCTCCATAAAATACTTGGCTCGGTGAAGAAAATGTTGTTCCTTTTTAATGTCTAACCCTTGTGGTGTTTGTTGTGTAAGGAGATAGGTGAGAATACTACTATACCAGTTTGTCTTCATGGTCAATTGATTAGTTACTACACCTACAAAGAGGAGTTCATCAGGGAAATAATTAGAGAGTGGATATTCATCCTCTTTGTTGTCCCATTGCAACTGAGATAAATGATCAACAACTATGTTCTTGGTGCATTTATGATCAATCATGGTAAGATTGAACTCTTGTAACATTACGAGCCATTGTCTGGTGCGAGGGCTTACCGTTGGTTTATACATTAGGAACCTTATTGCACTATGATCCGTGTGCATGAATACCTACCTAAATTTTTCTAGTGCAAACACTACAACCATTAATTCTTTCTCTATTATGGTGTAGTTAAGTTGTGCACCAGCAATACTCCTACTTGCATAGTGGATGTAATAGGGATGTTTTTGCTCATTTAATTGTGTAAGTATGGCTCCTAAAGCATAGTTAGACGTGTCAGTCATTATGTGGAATGGTTTGGACTAGTCAAGAGCTTGTAGAATGGGTGTTTCTACGAGCTTCTGTTTTAAAGTTTGGAAAGCTAGTTCCCATTTCCTGGTCCATTCGAAAGGTACCTCCTTTTTCGTTAGTTCAACCAATGGTTTTGCAACCTTTGAAAAGTTCTCAATAAACTGTCTATAGTAGCTAGTGTGTCCAAGGAATGACTAGATATCTTTTACAGTTTCGAGTTTCCAAGTGATTCCTTGGATGATTTTAATCTTTTCGGGGTCTACCTCTATCCCTAGTTGCAAAATATTATGCCCTAATACGATGCCTTCTTGGACCATTAAATGAATTTTTTGCCAGTTGAGCCTTAAGTTGGTTTCTACACACCACTTTAGTACTTGCTCTAACCGGTCCAAGGCTTGATCAAAGTTCTTTTTGTAAATGAAGACTTCCACATCATTTCCTATTTGCTACTAGAATATGCTTAGAACTAATCATTGAAATGTTGTAGGGGCATTGCACAAGCCAGACAACATTTGCTTGTATGCAAATGTTCCCCAAGGACCGGTGAACATAGTCTTGGCTTGGTCTTCTAGGGCTATTTGAATTTGGTTGTACCCACTATACCCGTCTAGAAAACTATAGTAGTGATGCTCTGCAATGGTGTCTAAGACTTGGTCAACGAATGGCAATGGAAAGTGATCCTTGAATGTTGCCATATTCAGTAGGCTAAAATCTATACACACCCTTCATTTACTTGCCTTCTTAGGCTCAATAACTAAGAGACTAACCCATTCACTATCAACAATGGGGTATATGAACCTAGCTTTTAAAAGTTGTTCAATTTCTTTCTTAACCACTTGCTTAAGCTTTGGGTTAAGTCACCTCTACGGTTGTTGTTGAGGCTTCATGGAGGGATCGGTGTAAATTCTATGTTGGCATATCCTATGATCTATTTCGATTAATTCGAGATATGACCAAGCGTAGGCTTTCAACCATTTTTTTAATCACTTTTAGGAGTCTCTCCTTTTGTTGAGGAGCAAGCCTAGCATTAATAATTACCAATTTTCCATTCTTGACAAATGTGTATTCCATACCGATGGGCAATGGTTTTAACTCAAGGGGCTCCTACTTAAACTTATCAAGGATTTCCAACTTCCCCTAGTTGATATTTTCAATGTCAAGACTTGGAAGCTGGAAATAGACTTGCTCTAATGTGTCTATGCTATCAATGTAAGTGCAAGTCAAACCCTCAATTGGTTCCATGCATATAGTTTAACAACTCTCTTGATTAGCTATCAGCCACTGGGTGCCTTCTTGTCTTATGGTTGCTGCATACAAGCATCTTTATATATTAGTCACTTGTGCACACTGATTGGATGCAGACAATGTTAAACATTGTACAAACCATGACTTCTGCACGTAATTACACCCTTTGTCACTGTATGTGATGCATGAAACTTTCTTCTTCTTGATCTTTTCAAATGTATTTTCCTTTGATATTTCTAGGGAAAGATTGCGGATTCCTAGGAGCACATCAATTGTGCTCAGCCATGCTCTTCCCATTATGATTGGAAAGTCCCCCTTACCATTGTTCACTTGAATCACTAGGAAGTCAGCTGGATACAACCATCCACAAACAGTTGTGACAATGTCCTCCACTAGTCCTAATGGAACAGTGATGGACTAGTTGGCCAACTCTAAACGAATGTTACTGTTTTTTAATGGAGGCAGGTTCCAGGATTTGTACATTTTTTAAGAGATTAAGTTGACATCGGAACCTAAATCCAAAAGAGCTTTGCACAATTTGTTCCCAGCAATTTATAGATATATAAGAGGACTCCCAGGATCAAATAATTTCCTAGGAAGATGACTAGATTTTATCCAATCGATGATGACATGAGTTAACATGACCGTATGCTTTGAATGTGGCCTTTGGGTTGAAGGGAGCTCTGAAGTTTCGATTGGTGATGAGGCATTTGAAGAATTAGCCGCTTGTGACTATAATGACTTGGTTGGACTGTTGGTTCTAAAGAAAGGTCTCTTCTTTGTGCAATTGTTTGGACCAATAGTAGGGTAAGAATTAACAGCCCTTGTAGCATTGCGTTGCTACGGCTACATAGGGAGCTCACCCTACATGGCTGGACTAGGTGGTAATGGAGTTAAGGGTGGAAAAGATGAAGCTGAATGAGAAGGATGGTATGTTTGTGGAACATCACCCCTAGGAGAAGGAGTCCTATAATACTCATGTATTTGGTAGTAAGGTTGAGGGGTGACGTGACCAATAGAGTCACATGGAAAGATTGGCTGCTACACATAATATTCATATGGGTCAGGTTGACGGTAAGGATACTGTTGTCGTGGTGGTGGCATTTGAAACACCGTGAAAATTACGGGTCGGCCTCAGGCGAAGATTCGTAATTTGAGCGAGAACGCGCCTCAAATTTGTCTAATGACAAGTTTACGCTCCATCACGCACGGCAGCGTGATGAGCGTGATAAGCTCCAAGGACAGTTAAAGGCAAATTTGTCTAAGGACAAGTTTACGCTCCATCACGCACGGCAGCGTGATAAGCGTGATAAGCTCTAAGGACAGTTAAAGGCAAATTTGTCTAAGGATAAGTTTACGCTCCATCACGCACGGTAGCGTGATGAGCGTGATAAGCTCCAAAGACAGTTAAAGGCAAATTTGTTCAAGGACAAGTTTACGCTCCATCACGCACGGCAGCGTGATGAGC
>MNCI01001885.1:119540-132854 GCA_015680685.1 Gnetum montanum
GACGATTTCTTTGAAATCCGGCAGGGTAGAAAACCTTTTGTGCTGTTTGCCAACTTTTCTTTCTGTCAGATTCGATTTTCAGTCATTTTTTCATCGTTGATCCATGGATTCTTACTATGCCAACACAACAGCCACAACCGCCATGGTCACTGTCGACCCGGGCGTCGCGCCCGTGAACTCGACGGTGGCCACAGGGCCAGCACCTGGTGCAACTGATCCTCAGGGACCCCTGCGCCATTCATTAAGGCTTCAGGGGAAAGATCCTATATTTACAGTTGTAACCCCTGAAGACTACAACTTCATTTGCGTCAAGATCCAGGCGAGGTTGGCTCTCAGCCGAGCCGAGCTTGAGGCAAAACGGAACTTTGAGGTGCTCCATCGAGGGGGTTACGACTTCAAGCCAACGGCTTATGATATAATCCCCTTGACCGAGCACCAAAACGAACTAATCTCCCAGCTGATCATGGCTAAAGGCCAGGCCTCACAACCTGCGGTAGAGCCCGAGCGTGAGGAAGAAGCAGAGGCAGAGGACGAATTCGCGGCCATGTCGGAGCATTCGTTCCATACCTTGTCGCCTCAGACATACGTAAATCCGTTGTTCCCTTTCAACGGAGAGGCGGCTTCTCTGGACTCGGCCATGACCATGCAGATGCACATCCCTGTTCCCCCTCAGGCCAACGCGCAGCCGTCTGGGTCGCACCAGGCCAACGCGTAGCCGTCTGGGTCGCAACAGGCAAACGCACAGCCTTCTGGGTTGCAAATGCAACTGCAGTATAATGCGAGGACGATTCCGTCGCAGCATATAATGAACATTCCGGCGGCCGGCCCGACGGCCACCGTCCCTCATTTCATCCCTCACGTGCAGACTCACGCCATACCTTCGACTCGTCCCGAAGTGTTCCCGCCCCCGCCAACGAAGTAGCATACCGCGACCGTGCCGCCACAAACCTTTGCCCAGTACCCTGCGACGAGTCATTGGGTCAACCCTGCAATAGAACAGCAAGCGCAGACAGTTTACAATGCACAACCCCTACCAGCACCGGCGGTGCAATTCTCACAGGTGCTTCCTCGTTACACTTATCACTATGCCCCGCAGCAGGCTGCAGCTAACCCCTCGTCACAGGTCGATGGGTGGTGGTCTTCGCAGGTCCCCCAGACTGCAAGGATTCCTGTCCCACCAGCTGTTACCCAACCACCTCCGGCATTTCAGTGGCCGAGGGCTGTCCACCCAGTCCTACCTCCTCCGCCTGCTGCACAACCGCCGCCGTTAACAGGTCTGGATCAAGCGTTCCAGCTTATCCAGACACTTACTGAAGAGGGTCGACGCCTCAAGACCGCTGGATCTGACACCATTCAGATCACGGATTTCTATCAAGACGATCCGATTAATCCAGTGGTCCCCGTGTTGTCGCTGCCACTAGGGATGTCCCTCCCGCATTTTACCAAGTATAATGGGGAGGGAGATCCCAACACTCACTTGGCCACCTTCAAGTCCGAATCCTTGTTGTTGCAACAATGGCCGCATACTTTGGTTAGAGTTTTTGCTATGTCGTTAACAGGGAAGGCTTTAGACTGGTACAGAGCTCTCCCACGCTCTTCCATTACAACATTGGAAGAGCTGCTGACCCAATTTGTGACCCGATTCAGATACAACATGAAGCCGGAAGTCACGTTGGAGCAGCTTATGAGGGTGAAACAAGACCCGCTCGAGCCGGTCCAAAAGTTCATACAGCGTTGGAACGCTACCTTGAATGAGATCCGTGACCCGATCGCGGACTCCCATCTGTTGGCCATATTCAAGGGAGCGGTCAACGACTTTATCAAGTCCAAGCTGTATTATTTTTCCCCTGGAGACATACGTCAGGCCTTCGCCCAGGTCCGGAGCATCCAAGATGCTGCGGAGGCCAGCAAAGACCCGGCATACATCGCTTACAAGAACACGCACAACAAGGCTAAGGACAAAGGTAAGGCAGCGACCACTACTGTAGCAGCATTGACTGAGAATGCCAAGAACAAGAACAAGAAAGCCCCGGCAACAGCACCGTCATAGGCCACGGCTGGTGCCGGCACCAGCCAGGCCACGGCTGCCCCTGAACAGGCCCCCCGGCCAAAGCCGAATTTTGAGCGTAAAGACCGTTCAAAATATGCGGCTCTCCTAGTGAAGCACTCTGAACTGCTGAAACAACTGCTAGCAACAGGACACATTCAACCTAAGAAAGTGTCCGAGGAAGCCCTGAAACGTCACAGACGACACTGTGAACTGTCGAAGGATCCTTCCTTAGCTTTGCCTAACGAGCCAACGGTTCCGAGATCTTTTAGGCTGGACCGTTTTTGTGACTACCATCAGATGTGTGGTCACGATACGGATTACTGCTGGGCGTTGAAAGACGATATTCAACGCATGATTGACGAAGGTCATTTGAAGCTAGACAGCAGTAACCCAACACGTCCGGAAAACCAGACATTACATGTCTATAAGGATCCGTTAAACGCAACTTACGATCCTTATACAATCACTGTGGTGAGTACGGACGGTGAGTGTAAAGAGCCGCCAAAGCAACCTTTTGTTTTGCGTGTGCCCGCTAGCTCACAAAAGGGGGCAACTACTTCTTCGGCAACAGGTGGGGTCTCACGGCCGTCGTTCATTATACGGGCGCCTTCTCAGGCACGGCCTCAGTCACACGCTACTGCCCAAGCCGCAGCTTCGTCTGCGCCCACACCGAGAGCGCCCTTCATCATTAGGGCGCCCCGACCACAGGCTGCTCCTCTCACGCAGGGGCAGACCTCCAACCAACACCATCAAGCATCGCCTCCTAAGCGGAAGGAGGAAAGCACTGAAGACAGCTCTACGCTCGGCTTCCCGAAGCCTAGGCCCCTGGCCTCTGTGCGCATGGCTGTGCCCCAGAAGCATGACAAAGGCACAGAAACGCAGCAACCCTCTCTTGGTAGGAAGAAGAACAACCCCTCTGCTGACACTGCTCCGCCTCGGGAGATCCGTCTCTTGGGGCGGATGGAGGAAGATAAGGGGGATAAACCACCCTGCCGAGAGAAGGACCTCCTCAATGCGTTCACGCAGGTCAAACAAGCTCTAAAGCAAAAAAATACAACTCTAAGCTTGTACGATCTTTTGATGACTTCTCAAGAACACCGCGAGGCTATGGTACGCATGTTGACGTCCATATCAGTGGATGCCAGCCTGCCAGCAGAAGAGGAAGCAATACACGCCATCATGTTTCCTTCTGAAGCTGAACAACCCAAGCCCACCTCATTGACCTTTCTGGACGAGTCTGTTAAAGATGATCCAGAAAAGGGTCAAGTGACAACGGAGCCGATGTTCATCACCATTCGGGTCGGCCAGTACCGGATCCGGAGGGTGCATGTGGATGATGGCGCGGCTGCTAATGTCGTTCCCTATTCCATCGTGGATAGGTTGGGTTTGGTTGACCAGATCACTCCCACTACGACAGCCTGCGTGAAATCATTCAATGGAGCACGGGTTCAGGTCAAGGGGACGGTGCGAATTGAGTTTGTGGCGGGGAATCAATTCCCCACGGAAGCCACATTTCTAGTCGTCGAGGAGATGCCAGGCTTCAACTTGATCTTAGGGAGGTCGTGGTTAGCCCAGCTGAGGGTGGTCTCGTCACCTATCCATCAGGAGATACACCTGCCTTACGCTGGAGGGGAGGTTATCATACGCGGCGACGAGATCACTCCGAGGACCGTTAGTAACATTGAGGAAGAGCGGGGTTCAGAGATTGAAACGGCTGACGATCAGCCTTCTCTCCAAGCCCCTAATCAGAACAATGACAATACTGACGGTCTAGCCTGGGCTGACCTGCCATTTCCGAATGACAGCGTAGAGGAGTCGAACTGCAAACCTCCTCGCCCTTATGCAGCAGTTAACATCAAAGCCGCTAAGAGGCAGTTGCGCAGCGATGGCTGAACGAAGCTCTCCAGCGTGCATTTATGTAAGTTAGCGTATCCGTCAGCCAATAGTTTCCTTTATGTCTGTGCGCTTTTACGCTTTGCCCTTTGACTTTTGCCTTTTACGCTTCGCCTTTTGCCTTTGCATATGTCATTTTACGCATGTTATTATATGCATGTTTCTTTATTACTTCATGCAATGTCCAGGGTTACATGTTTTACACGTTTACGCAGTTGGCCCGCAACGGCCTTAAACTAGGAACGAATTTACAACATACGCATTTGGCCCTCAACGACCTTAAACTAGTCAACATACGCATTGGCCCGCAACGGCCTTAAACTATCCAGCATACGCTTTTGGCCCGCAACGGCCTTAAACTAGTCAGCATACGCATTTGGCCCGCAACGGCCTTAAACTAGTTACCTCCGCGTCGGCCCGCAATGGCCTTAAACTAGTAATTTCCACTTACCACTATCTTTGGTATTTACGCACGATTACATTGTGTACGCGTTTACGCATTGGCCTGCAACGGCCTTAAACTAGTCGCTACTTTACAATTTACGCATCGATTCATAATCTATTCACGCTTCCCGGCCCGCAATGGCCTTAAACTAAGACAAAATAACAAAAACATGATAAATAGTCAAAAATTTATAATATGTTTATCCTTTAACTCATTGTGACATGATGCCATGAAGCAAAATTACACATGACCCCTACTGCCACTATCACCCGTGTCCTTTAGCTCAAGATCCAACCCCAAAAGGTCGTCCTCCAGTGGGCCATCGTTTCCAGGAAATATCCCTTTCGGAAAGATTGTCTCTTCGTGAGACTCTCGCTCTAATGCTGGCTCCACAGGAAGACGCTCTTCCTCGTTGTGTTCCACCTCCGCTCCCATAGTTTCTTCCTCCAGCCCCTCAGCGGGCGCACGCTCTCCACCTTCTAGTACCTGAAATATCCATAGCATAAACATTAGAATAAGTAGCGCTATGTCGGGGAACGCATTGGTTAAGCCATGCGTGGGCTTACCCGAGATGACCCAACTTCTGCAGTAAAGGGAAGTTTATCTAGACCAGCCCACAAACGCTCCATGATTTCATCCTCAGTTAGGTATTGCCATGCATCTTCGCCCGAAGCCATCCCTGCTTTTACCTTTCCTTTCTCCACGCTACTCCAGGAGGGAGGATCTGGGTAGAAAGTAGGGATCAAAGCTTGATTCCCAGGAAAGACCATTGCTCTCTCTGGAGACGCAGTTACGGTCACCTGTTCCTCAAACTTCTTAAACGCCTCAGATGCCCCGATGGTGTCGACAAAGACCTCTAAGGATCGTGCTTTAATAGCGGACTCACGGTAGCATTTTCTGTATGCGGTGTTTTCCCTTTTGTACACATGTTTATGGTCCTTCTTCTTTTGCCCCCATTCCTGTACACCCGCGCAGTAGTCCCTCTAGTCTCGACTCTTTTGAGCAAGGAGCTCTATTTGCATCCTTTGCTCTACTAGCGCTCGACTGGTCTGTACGTTGTTCTTGACGGCTGTCCAATAACGGGAGTGGTCAATAACAGCCGTACGCCAGTCATCGTCACCGGTGACTCGAGCCTGTAGGAACTCGTAGCGCGCCCTCACATCCTTGACTTCCTTAGTCAGGGATTCGACCTTTTGTTCTGACCGCTGCAGTTTTTTCCATAGGGCTTCGTTAATATTCCTGCTTTCCCACACGGAGCGTGTCGAGCGTAACGCACATTTACACATTTCTTCATAAATGTTGCGTGGCATGACCGCCCCATCAGATGGAGGCTCTGCTGTGTCCAAGTCAATGGGCTCCGCGGGGTCCCATCGGAGGTGAGCTCCTGACAGAAAACAAACATCAAGACAGATGACATATTATCAGCAAAACATTACGCACTCGCTTTCATCAACTTACCAGTACCAGGATCGGCGCGTTCGAGACGCTCGATCATGTCATTAATCATGCCTTCCATGAAGGCAAACTTGTCGGGGAGATCCCTCCACGCTTTGTTAGCCGCAGCCGACGTCGAGGCATCCCCTTCCCCTGTAATATAATGTGGTTAAAGAGTACTATATTACAGACGCTTGCAAAACCGTCAAAGACATACGCTCATTACCTCTGCCGGTGACAGTGGCAACGTCATCGACATTCTCCCGACTTCTTTCCGTTTCACGCACTTGGGTCTGTGCGTCTCTCGCTCCAGTAGCAGGGGCCTCCTCCCCAGTCTGTACGCAGCCCCCGCCAGTAGCGCGGCGCGTCCTAACAGTCGAGGCCTCCACTTCTAAAGTTGAGGCCCCCTCCCCACGCTTTAACACCATTGCCCTTGTCTCAGGGGTCAATCGATTTGCCTTTTTTGCTGTTCACATTCCCACATATTAGAACCTAATTCCACTAGTCAGAATAAAGTATTGCGTATACAGGCTTTACACTTACCAGGCGGAGGCTTAGTCCGCTGCACCGTGAGCCCTACAGTGTGGCCGGCTTCGCCCTTAGGGGCCTCAGCCAGACGGAGCCTCTTCCGTCGAGCTGCGGGCTCCACGATTTCCTCTGCCAAGCGTTTCCCTCGCGAGGCATCGCCGGTGTAGGTGGGCATTATCCTGCCTACACTATCGAGGCCTCGCACTAGGGGTGCCGTCATGCCTTTGGTAGTCACGGATATTGACTCTTCGATCCCTTCCGGCGGATCCTGCCCACGGGTAGTGCTGAGGATGTGGGCGATCCAGGGTTTGGACAATTGGTCTCGGTCCTGTTGTACCCAGACTCCATTCCTCTGGACGACCAGGTACTCAGCAAACCACCGGAAGGCAGCGATGAAAAAGGCATGATGCACGTTGAAGAGAGACTCAAGCTTCTCACGAAGCTTGACCATTTCGCTCCGCAAACCCTTGGCGAGATGGCTTCCCCAGTCGAAGCGGGCTCCCTCCTCTAGCACCTCCCGCATAATACGCGTCTGTTCTACTGAAAAGAACCGCGCTTGCGAGAGGGTCTTGGGGAAAGTACGGGCCCGAAAAAAGGGATACAGCGTTTTGGCAGTCGCCAACTCGAACTGCTCGCAGGGGAATCCCTTGGTATCCTTAGGGATTCTGGCCTACTCCTGAAGAAGCGCCTCCACTTTGACGCCCCTCTGGGCCTTCACGTTTACCAGAAGGCCGCTGGAGGGGACACCGAACAGGTCTGAAAAGAGCTGTGCGTTGATGTCAAAATTCACATGCACGTTATGCACGCACGTGCTAAAATGGTCGGCCTTCGCATTAAAGGAGTCGACCAGGCCGATCATCTCGCTGGCGGGAACGTCAGGAATGGCAGCTAGGAACAAGTTCAGCAGCCCTGCAGTCTGGAGGTTGGTGACCATCGCAACTGGGACCGCCGAGTGGCCGAGCCACCGCTGTGCCTCTTTGATGTCCCCATAACGAAAGAGGACGTCTCTCGCACCGCGGCCGGAAATTGTAAGGGTAATCTCCCGAGATTCCCTGACTGTAAGCCAAGATGCAAGCCAAAACCGCAAAACATTATCGCTATAGTCATAACACGTAATTACGCAAATAGCACTAAAATACGCAGCAACCTTATCGGGGCCAAACAGTAACGGGAATTGCGGGAGCTCTATCTCCACGTCCTCGACGCCGAGGGGCGGATCCAGCGTCCAATCCTCGTGCAGCCATCCGAGTTCTTGGCACTTTTTGAAAGCATCCGCATAGCGTGAGTGGTACTCACGCATCTCGTGGCCGATTTGCCCGATGACACCGGCTCGAACGTTATTCGTTGCGATAAACGCTGTTATCGCCGTTTCGGCCTAGGGCAGCGTGTCGCCGTCGCCGATTAGCTTGTTGTCGCGTATAAAGAACCTGTACAATACAGCGTAAGCTTATCTACGCTCTACGGCTAGACCTTTGCTTTTTACATCCTTTTTACATTGTAACATATGACGATAAATACAGCTATCTAGATCTGCTTAGCCGCCTGCGTAGTATACTGTGCCTTGAGGGTTCTGGAAATACGTTGACACATGGCGGGCCACGAACAACGTATTGTATGCGTGGTAGCAGTTGAAGCGAGCCATATCCCAGATCCACTGCAAGCTCCTCAGACCCCGAGAGCTGAGTGCCCGGTCCTTGGGATTGCCCGTCTCAATCGGCCCGTCTGTCAGGTAGGCCAGAATCCCCTACGAAGACCCTGGCAACAGGTGCTCCAGAACGGCGCCAGCAACATCTCCGGTCACATGGGACCAAACGATGATGCTGAAATTACGCAGCAAAAACTGCAAAAACTCCAATGCCCCCTTTCGGTACCAGATGGCCTTCCCCTGCACCCTTGTGTGCGGAGGAGGGACATTTGGGACGATGGGGTTTAACCAGCATAAAACCCCAATAACATCCAGCACAAGCAAGATGGGCTTCAGCACGATGCTGTAGAAAATGATCCAGACTCATTAAGACATCTACATTTACATTTGTTTACATCTAACAGAAAAATCGTAAAATCAAACCAGGCTGAAATTGCCCAAACCCTTGCAACAACGCAAGGTTTGTCTTTGACAACGGCAATGAAAGCAACCTCACCAAAACCCTCGCACTAAGCCGAGGTCCGTAATTTGACATACGCATTCACGCTAGAGACATTTAAACAAATAGAACAAAGAGACATATAGACCGAGCGTAAAGAATGGCCTACCAGTTGAGAGGCGTCGAGTCGCAGACATCAATCAACGCCTGCGAAACACGGTTCAGGTTTGCCTGCACTTCGTCGAGTTTCGCTAGTTTGGCATTCTGCTTCTTTGCCTTCGGTGCCATCACGCTAGTTGCAGGGTTTCTTTACAGCCTGCTTACAGATACTAGAAAAACTTACAGCTCTGCCTTTCTCTCCGCTCTTCCTAGCTATTTCCTCTTCTTTCTCTCTGCTCTGTTTTTTTTCCTCTGCTTGTAAATTCAAATCCAGATAGTCAACAACCAGTTTCATCGAAAAACCATCTATTTATACATGAAGATCGCCGACTTGATCCCAGATTTAAGCGGAACTTTCCTGAAACGAAGTCCGAAAATCCGGTATTAATTCGGTCGATATCGCATGCTCCACTGTTCGAAATGACGTTAAACTACCCCATCTTATCGCCTCGTAATCGGGTTACATTGATTACACATTTCAGTTAGCATGCCACGTCTGGCGACATCCCGTCACTTGTCTCCTAACCATTTACGCACTTGCCGGTTTTCCAGGACAGACGGAGGATGGACGCCACAGTTTCAGCACCTCTAATTTTGACAGGCCCATACGGGCACTTAGTTAGGCAATTTGATTCCACATTCATAGACGTTAGCCCCCCTTTAGCAGGTGTAACTACAGCTACATCAGAAACGTCCCCAGAATGGCCAGAACAATCGACGCGTACGCTAGACCTGAAGGCTGGAGACATAACTGAAGACCCCCTTAGTGAGCTCCCTATCGTTACGCACAGGGGTGAGACCAAGACACTTAAGGTCAGTTCCTTACTAGACGAGAAAACGCGCAACGCAATAATACAAGTCCTGCAAGACAACATCGCTGTCTTCGCATGGTCATATGGGGATATGCCTGGGTTAGATCCTAGATTAGTCCAGCATAATATCATCCTCGACCCACAGATCAAGGCAGTTAGGCAAAAGGCACGCAAAATCAAACTAGAGATCGCGCTAGCAGTGCGTGATGAAATCACCAAACTATATCAGGCTGGTTTCATCCGCGTGGTCGATTATTCGGACTGGGTATCTAACATTGTGGTTGTGTCGAAGAAGACCGGGGGTATACGCATATGCATAGACTTCCGGGATTTGAACAAGTCCACAATCAAGGATAACTTCCCATTGCCGAGTATCGACCAGCTAGTGGATACAACAGCTGGGCATGCGCTTCTGTCCTTCATGGATGGCTTTTCAGGCTATAATCAGATTCGCATTAGCCCAGAACACCAGTTGAAAACAACTTTCATGACACCCTGGGAAACATTTTGCTATACCATGATGCCTTTCGGTCTGAAGAACGCCGGAGCAACGTATCAGCGAGCCATGACGTACATCTTTAGCGATTACCTCCTAGGAAGGCTGAATGATTATGTAGGCGACATAGCTGTAAAGTCTTTGAAGTCGGAAGATCATTCAAAGGACCTGGAGTTAGTCCTTAAAAGATGCTCCACGCACGAGCTCCGGCTTAACCCAAAGAAGTGCGTATTCGGAGTCAAAACCGGACGCATGCTGGGGTTTGTGGTATCGGAAACCGGCATACGAGTTGACCCTGATAAGGTCCAAGCCATTGTCGCGTTAAAGCCTCCCACAGACCTCAAGCAACTACGCGGGTTACAGGGACGATTGCAATTCATACGCAGGTTCATTTCAAGGTTAACCGACAAATTACATCCCATGCAACACTTGCTGAAAAAGGGGGTTAATTTTGAATGGACCGACGATTGCCAGCATGCGTTTGACAGTCTGAAACAGGAACTACAACATTTACCGATGGTTTTCCCGCCACAAAGGGACCTACCTTTCTTCATCTACCTCGCCACTTCGGACGTGGCAATAGCGGCGTTGCTCTGTCAGAAAAGGGATGATGGATCAGAAATGTCCATCTACTATCTGAGTCACGTTCTATGTGCGTACGAGACGAGGTATAACGACGTTGAGCGTAATTGCTTAGCATTAGTTTTTACGCTCAAGAAATGTAGGCATTACCTTTTCCGCAACCAGGTTAACGTCATTTGTAAAAATAACATCCTTAGAGCCATCACACATAGTTTACACGAAAGTAGCAAAATAGCTTGCTGGAAGGCTATCACCGCGGAGTTCGACCTCCACTACATTGGCCAGTCATCTACGAAGGGCCAAGCGATAGCCGACCAGTTAACAACCTCACCGATTGACAACCACGCCACTGTAGAACCAGAGTTTCCTGATGAACATGTACATAGTTTAAGCCCTGCTTCGGCAGGCCTCGAAGCCACATTGTATTTCGATGGAGCTTCAACCGCTAGAGGCGGCAGTGCGGCCACTGTTCTTACGCTCTCGCCTGAGGATGTGCGTCTACACGCTTACCGATTGACCTTCCCTTGTACGAACAATGTGGCAGAGTACGAGGGGCTTCTCAGGGGACTACTAACTGCAGGCGAACTCGATGTTCAACACCTGGCAGTTAGGGGCGATTCGATGCTGGTCATACATCAAATCACTGGAGTCTACGCCTGCAAGGCGGTACACTTGCAGCCCTACTGTGATCAGGCTAAAGGTCTCCTGAAGCGATTTATGACCTTCGACGCCCAGCACGTCCCACGGGCTGACAACACGCTGGCCGACGCACTTGCCACTCTGGCTTTACACGTACCGTCACACCTGTTTAACACCTGCCCCGCATTGATTACAGACTGCGCAGATCCTATCATTCAGACGACACAAATCTCGTCTCTTACCGAGGAAAGCACGCCTGAGTGATACGATCACATTAAATCTTATCTTTTACAGGGTGAGTTACCAGCTGCTTTAACTCGCGCACAAAAAGATGCAACCCGTAAACACGCTAGGCACTACGTCATCATCGGAGACAGTACTCTTTGTAGGCGCTCCTTTGATGGCGTGTTGCTCACCTGCGTTAACACAGACCAAGCACAGCACATCGTCAACGAAGTTCACGAGGGACTGTGCGGTGGCCACGTAGCACCAAGGGCTATGGCCCTAAAAATTCGTCGCCTAGGGTACTACTGGCCACGCATGGAAAGGGATTGTTTGACAAAGGTTAAGACCTGTGACACGTGTCAACGTCATGCAAACCTCATCCACGTGCCACCCACAGAATTGCATATGACACAGATAACATGGCCATTCCAACGATGGGGACTGGACATTATCGGACCCATCACGCCAAAATCTTCCACAGGACATAGCTTCATCATTACCGCTACTGAATACTTTACGAAGTGGGTAGAAGTTGTTCCCCTGCGGCAAATTACATCTCAACAGGTTTGCCATTTTATCTTGGATAACATAGTAACTCGATTTGGTCTCCCAATGACTATTGTGACCGACAACGGGCCACAGTTTAGCAGCGTGGATACCAAATCCTTCTGTGACAACCTAGGCATCAGACAGTCCTTTTCCTCCCCTTACTACCCGCAGGCAAATGGTCAAGCTGAAGCATCAAACAAGATTATCATCAATTTACTCAAGAAAATGCTCGACGGCAACAAAAGGCGGTGGCACGAACAGATCCTCTATGTGCTATGGGCATATCATACTACGTGTAAAACAGCTACAGGTAGTACGCCCTATAGCCTGGTTTACGGATCTGAGGCGGTGCTACCTCTCGAGTTGCAGATCCCTTCTCTGAGAATGGTCCTCTCCACCATTATAAATAAGGCTCAACACACCGAGGCTCGGATAGCGGAGTTGGAGTCATTGGAAGAGAAGCGGATACAGGCTCTTGAGGCAATTGAGAGATATCAGGATAAACAGAGACAAAAGCATCATCATAATCTTCAGCAGCGTCCGATCAAGAAAGGAGATCTGGTTCTCAAGGCTGTGAATGAACCAGCAGGCAAGTTCTCTGCAAATTGGGAAGGCCCTTTCTTGGTGACCGATGCATACAGCAACGGAGCGTTCAAATTGGCCGACGTCAACGGCAACGAGTTGGCAAATCTTGTGAATCATGTCTATTTAAAGCGGTACTTCATCTAGCAGCGATGACGGTGTCGGTAACAGGTATGACGGTTATCGTCTGCTACGACGTTAAACTAGCATCACACATCCGCTATGACGTAAAATTGGCACTGCACGTTCGCTACGATGTTAAACTGGCACCGACCGTCCGCTATGACGTTAAACTGACATACTTTGCATGCGTCCGCCACGACGCTAAACTGGCAAGTGGTTACCGTCCGCCACGACGTAAAACTGGCAATGTTGTACAGGTCCGCCAAGACGAAAAACTGGCACCCTTTGCACGCGTCCGCCACGACGCTAAACTGGCACAGGTAAGTAGCCGTCTGCTGAGACGTAAAACCAGCATAGATCTGTCCCTGGGTCACGACGTAAAACTGACATCCACAGCACGGTCTGCTGAGACCCTAAACCAGCCTATCCACCATTCGCTACGACGAAAAACTAGCACTTCTCGGTCCGCCCAGACTTTAAACTGGGACCGTGGTCTACTAGGACTTAAAACCAGTAACAGCAGTCTACCAGGACTTAAAACTGGGACTCGTACACATCAAGCGAGCGGGATCATCTCAGATACAGCTGCACGGCCAACAGGGTGGGACGTTGAGACAGTTCTGGTGTCACCACCCCTACGGCATCTTACTGATTCCTCGGACAGGCACAGAGGCATTTTACTGATCCCTCGGAGATGCCGCCACCGCGTCCGC
>MNCI01001885.1:138222-180374 GCA_015680685.1 Gnetum montanum
CCCCTTCGTAGTTGGTATGTCATGTGACTTAAACCCTTGATGTGTTGTTTCATTAGCCTATGCTTTGTGCTTGTAACTTGTACCTGTGTATGTCATGCATGTGATTTAAATTTTATCTATATTTGTGTCTTATTACATGTTTAAGCTATGTGGTTTGTAAATACTTTTATAAGGTTTTGTTTTATATTTTAATTATTTTATTTTAAACACGTGTGCTAACCCTTATTAGAGTTTTATGTAAGTAGGTATCATGTGTTAGATGAGTTATTGGCACATGGCACTCTATGTTAGGAATGTGGTATGCTTTGATTGTTATATGATTGACTATGCCTTTATATTTTGTTTGATGCTTATTTAAATTATTTTATATTTTATTTACTGTAGAGTAGTAGTGTAGAATAGTATCCTTTAGATAGCTATATTAGGATTAAAACCTTATACCTTGTATAACCTATATCTTTTATATAGCTTGCTTGTCCGTAATTAAAAATTAATTAGAGGTTCAATCTTGAAAATAGATTATTTTTAGAAATAAAAAATATCTATTAATTTTAAGGGTGTTGGAACCCAATATAATTAAAACATAGGCACACATTAAGATTTATAGAAGAGTATAACTTAGTGCTACCTTGTAAAATCAAATCTTTGACATAGGGTTACCAGGCCAAGACCTGTACTACTAGGCTAATACCTCATTGTTCTAGGACTTATATTAGAAGTTGCAACGGAAGTCATAACGTTTTGTATGCACATGTGAAAATTGCTGCCAATAGGAATGGATTAAGAAAAGATTTAGTTTTGATGTTAGAAACAAAGTTTGGATTGAAAAATGAACGAAAGAAAGAGTTAAGTCATCATGTGCTTGGTTATCTAGTCTTCATGTGCATAGATCACAATGCAATTAGGTTCTTCATGAATAAGAAAATGACTAACCCTTATGTGATATGATGGTTAGTGATCCTATAATAATTTGACATTATAATAATTGACCAAAAAGGCATTACAATGTAGTTACAAATCATTTATCTCAATTATGAAGGGACAATAAGGTTGATGTAGAGCTACTCTTTGATTAGTTTCTAGATGAACTATTATTTACAAAAGTCATAATAGTTTCTAGTTAAATCATGGTATGCTAAATATCTTACATACTTACTTACGCAGGAGGTTCCTACTAAATACAACAAGTGTAGGAAATAACAACCCTTATATTAGGTTAAGCACTACATGGAGATAGAGAATAAGCTCTACAATATTTGCAAAAATGGCCTAGTTTGTTGGTGCATGCCTAAGGAAGACTAGTTAAAAGTGCTCTAAGATGCTCATATGGACCTTGTGGAGGCCACTATGTAGGGAGATGAACAACCATTAAAATCCTCATGTTTGGATACTTTTGTCCTATAGTTTTTAGGGATGTCTATCAATTTCCTAAATCCTACGAAAGGTGTCAATGAGATGATGGGATAATAGTAAGGTTTGAAGGATCCTAGTACTGGATCTAATCGTTGGAATTATTTAACTTGTAAAAAATTAATTTCATGGGTTTGATCACACCCATGTGAAATGAGAAATCCTATGTCATTATTATCATAGACTACTATACAAAATGGGTATAAGCCATTGTAGTATTTAACTATATACCAATAACAACCTTAACATTTTTTCAATAATAGGTGGTTAGCAAGTTTGGTATGGTAAGGAAACTTAATTTAGATAACAGTTTTCATTATATAGGTGCTACCTTCAAAAAGATAATGCAATGTTTAGAGGTTAATCATAAATTAATAACACCTTATCACCCTAGGCAAATAGTCATGAAAAAGTAATCAATTGGAAAATTACATGCATTCTTACAAGGATTATTTGCAAATTTAGGAAGGATTCAAGCATATAACTAAATAATCCTTTAAGAACTTATCACTCCAGTTGGAAAATTTTTATAGGCTATTCGTCGTCATCATCCTAGTCTTATCCCAACAAAATGGGATCAACTACATAAGTCATTTTTTGTCATTTTCCTCTATGATGACCTATATCTTTGTTTCAAATAATGATGTTACATGTCATTTCTTGAGAATGCCCTAGTTCCATAGTAATTAGGGCTTGTGATTATTACACATCACATTTTGGAAATGCTTTAACATCTACAAAATCTAAAAAAGAACTCATCAATGGGATTTGGTAAGGTTTTATAGTCGACTACCAACTTGACACTAACCCTCCTCCTTTTGTATATGGGCTTAGCACTAGCATTGGCATATGAATTAGTGTATGTAAAATTGCATAAGTTACCTGATGAATTGTACTTAGGTAGGCTACTTCAATGGGCATGCGTCAATGTAGCCCCATCAACGTATCCCTATAGACACATGGTCAAATGTATCAATGCTAATGCAGGAAAAGCATATATAAATGCAATCATTACCCTCATTTATGACATCTTAGATTCATAGCATAGCAAAGCTATTGTAGTTTAATTTCTCCAAAGGTAGAATATTTTCCCTATGAGTGCCTGTAGTATGAATTAAAGAGATTGGACGGTGTTTTATTCGAACGCCAGGTACCTGAATACATTGGTGTGAATGAAAATAAAGTTAAGCTTTTTTATATTCATTGTAGCACTTGGATTAGTTTACACTTTTCTATTTGCACTTTACTTTTAATTTCCTTTACATTCATGGTTTTATTAATTAATGAACTTAACCATAAATATGTAAGTATGACCACTTTGAGCATAATGGATTACGATTGGTAATCCCAGTAGTGGCCATTTGGTATGCCCAATAATAGCAACTTAGTAACCCTATAGTGGCCATTTGGTATGCCTAGTAATTACAACTTAGTAACCCAATAGCATTGATACTAGTTTGGGATGTGTACGGTAAGTGGGAATGGTTACTTTATGTTAGGATAGTTAGTTAATAGGTCAATTAAGTAGTTAAATAGTTAATTATTAAATCTTCATTTACTCATCTAGCTGTTAGGATAGAAAATGTATAAAAATACAAATAAAAATAAACATCATAATTCTTAACTCACTTTCAATCATACATATTGATAACACAAGTGTGAGTTAGAAAGACAAAGATCATACAACCCCTTGCTTCATAGTTTAAGACTATGGGAAAACTTAGGAACTAAGTTCATAGAATTTGACCAGATCACTGGTGCATGCTTGTGATCAGTATGGTTGGGTGTAGGGAATACCTGCTGCTCATCATTGGTGCTGTTGTTGGGGACTCTAGTTAGTTAAGTGTGTTAATTAGTAGTAGACTATGAAATTATACAAAGACATTGTAAAGATAACACAATTATGATTACTATTATCCAATAAGGGAAATAATTAAAGAGATAAAATATCAAAAGGTATATTGTCTTTTACATACAACTAATATGGATTCTTCTCATAGGGATGAATCTCCACCAAATGTAGTAGAATCCAATTAGCAACAAGGGCCAACCAAAAGGCCCCAACAACTCAAAGTTGTCTATGCCCATCTGGAGCCTTATAATTCAGATTTCACTTTCATCTTACATCAAGATGAACAAATGCGCTAGAGGAACATGGAAGGTAACATTGTGTTGCCTCATGATTAATCTATTCCTGCCATGTTGATGACCAATCTCATGAAACTAGGCATCCCCGCACTAAATTTAGAATATGAGGTCTAGGCCCACACTTATAGGGATTATAACCCTACAAATGTCTAGTAAAAGAAAGATTAGCACATGGAAGCACATTATGAGGCCTCTTAGGAAAAGAGGATTCCAATGTAATTATTCTTATAGCAGCACAAGAAGGGTGAGGATTTCTTTTTTGGCTAATCCCAATACATAGATTCTCCTCCTTCCTTTGATGAGAAGACCCTTTGCTAATGGTTAGAGTCAACTTTGGATAGCCTTGGTGATGAAAAGATAAGGTCTCAAGATCATGGATGCTCAAAGGATAGAAATCCTAGCCATTCATCTAAGTGCAAGGAGAGTGATAAACAGAAGGATAAAGAAAAACAAATAGATTGGGATGGGGATCGAAGGAGAAGAACTAGTAGGAATTTTTCTCCTTGTTATTCTTCTTCTTCATCCTCAACATCCCCTTTGTCCTCAAAATTTAATAAAATAAGTCAAGGTGGAGTCAAGAGGAGGAACATATGAGATTGGAATGGAGATGAGTGGTGGGATAGAGATGAATAAAGATCCCACCAAGGTGATCAAGACCAAAGCCATAGATAACCACAAAGGAACGAAGAGCATCATTGGGAAAGAAGGCATAGCAGAAATCATCATAAGCATCATGGTCATGAAAGGGACCACCGTGAATGACATGACTATGATAAGCCTTTGTTGGTTATTAGAAACATGCTTAATATTTCAGAAGCTATAGGAATTCTTATAAGACATCAGAATTAAAAGGTTGGATATGAATAATGATAAGTGACGAGGTACCCCTACATCCAACCACACAAATCACTAAGGCATTCACGTGCGATCTGGTTGAATTCTATGGACCTATAGTTTTCTAGTGCGCTAGTTCTATAGGAAGCAAACTGGATGTTAAGAACATTCGTTGTCTTCCCAACTACACTTGTGAAGCTCAAGGGTATGGTTTAATTGTAATTGAGGCACATAATTTTTATCATTTTATATTTTATGATTTTGGTGCTTGAAATAAACAGGATAGAAAATAAAGTAATTTAATGTCTACTTTAAATCTAATTGGCTAACTATTGTTCAACTAGTTTTGACATAAGTATTCAATTCTGCTTGTTGTACACATCCTGAACACATATAACATTGCTGGGTTACCAAGTGTTAAGCATTGCTAGGATTACCAAATGCCATACGCATGCTCTAAGTGGTCGTACTTGTGTGTTTACTTAATCTCTATTTAGCTTATCTCGCTTAATTACTTAATTAGCTTAATTATTGAAGAACATTGAATAAATAACTAAAAACATTAAATGCATGAATAAAACATTTAAGCTACCTAGAATGTTGTAAGGTTTATCAAGAAGCTCATCTTTATTATTGCACACACTACCATGCTCAATAAAGATCCATATACTCAATGACTCTTGCTGCAGGCACTTAGGAAAATATTCTAACTTTTGAATGTAAAAATGACAAGAGCTTCACTACAATTATGACAAGATATCCCCTAAAAATGATGGGTTGGCACATATTTATAGGCAAGAGTGGGCCCTACATTGATGGAGCCTAGTCAATGAGGCCTCGTCGACATGACCAATCTGTGACTCATCATACCCCCATGATTGAATGAAAACTAGTCCTCAAGTTCTTTACAAAATTGGGAAGGTATGGGATTATTAACTAGCACATGACACAATAAAACTAACATGACAAAACTAACTGCCTCGGTGTAGGGATCAACAAAATTATAAAGTTGTGGTGTTCACGACACAAAATTGAATACCAAACAAAAATTTGACAACATGTCCTTTGATGATGTGAAGACAATTGAAAAGATCACATGGTCCTAGGCAGTGGAGGCTCTTGAGGATTTGATGGACCTTCTCCAGCTTCAGGCACATGCTATAGTTGAGGTTGTTATGGTTGTCTTGCTACTATTGCAACTTCTAGTGGAAGAAGGAAAGCATCCAACAATGCTTTCATCTTCTCCTCCTTACTCCTAGGATTGTGCACAATCCATGCAACTTTGCCAATGTGGGCCAAAATGGGCACATCTCAAGGACAAGGAATTGCTGGGAATAGCTCCTTAGCATTAATGAAGTAGGCAGTGAATTGTTTACGCTTGATGTTAAACACCATGATTACATTTTGTAGCTCATGGTAATCATTCATGCTCTTGGCTAGGTTCTCGGTAGTTGATCGTTAATCAATAAATCTTACCTTGAGAACTTTAAGTTCAGCGTTTATTATCATAAGCTTTTGATTGGTGTCCTTGTGGTGCTTAAACTCGGCCTTGTATAGCAAGTACGAGATAGCCAACTACTTTTCAAGTTTTAATCGTAGTTGTTCAACAGTTAGCATTGCTAGATTTGCATATCAAAAATTGGCCAATTCCATATATTCTATCATCTCTTTGATTTGCAACTCCTTCATGTAGATCTCTACTTTGTTGTAGGCATCTATCCCATCAATGATAGGCTGCCACACCCCCCTTCCTTGCTGGAGTTACTAGAGGATCTCATTTAGTTTTTCCTTAGTCACTTGGATATGTTTTTCATTTACCTCCTTTTGCAGGCCAACCTAGCCTCTATAGTGATCCTTTACTTTCTCAAATTTGATAGCCTCATTTTTCTAAGTGGTAATTTCAATGGCAGATTTTTGGCGTAAGGCATAGAATTCCTACATAAAGAGATTGTGATTCTCTATTGCCAATCTCCTCAATTCTGTATTTTCTCTAGTTGTTTACTCCTACTATTGCAGGATGAATTCTTGCATCTATTGTTTTTGTGCATGAACATTTCATAGACAATGGTTTTTTACAGTCAAGGTTTCACTTTTTTGGCACATCTAAACTAAGTCCTTTTGAACTGAATAGGTTTTTACTTTAGCTACAGATTGGATAAAAATGGCCACCACCATTCCCTCCTCAACTTGTTTTAATTGCTCTTGAAGTTGCTGAAAAGCTTCATCTCTTATTATTATAGGGTTGAGAAGTGCGGGATCATCAAAATAAGCACATAATTTAGCAACTTCTGTGATCAAGTGTTAGTTTTGTGCTTGAGCCATTTCAAGTTGCCCTTCCAAGATGATAGATTTTTCCTTTGCTTCAAGCAGCTCCGACTGGTTTGTAATAATGTTATTCGAAAAATAAAAGATGTTCAAAATTGATTGCTTGATCCTCACCAGTCGGTCCAGCAACTCTTTGTGTTGGGCTACACTTGATTTTCCATTGAAAGTTTCTGTGAACATCTACACATCTCTAAGTGTAGAAATGTTTGGTACAGATATCATGGATGCATTTAATGCCTCAGTGATTCTATTAGCAACCACTTGTACAACTGTCTCCTGCCCTTGGTGCTGCATCACTAATATAGTTGCCTCCTTGCTCTCCTCTAAGTGCATCAAAAAGTAAGTAGCATTTTTAGAGATTTCTGATAATAAATGGTGTTGAGAGAGAGACACCATCACCTCTCAGGCATTAGGATTTGACCTTGCAAGTAGCTGAATTCATTAGGCTAAAAATATTAGTCCATCGCCCTCCATTTGACTAATTTTTTGAGCTACTTCATTGAGGTGACTCATCGTAGGTTAGTACACAGATTGATCCCCACCACTTGTTCTTGCTTACTGCTTCTGCTATTGTAAGAGCTTCTCTTGAATTTTACGCAAGAACTCAATGGTAGCACAAGCTTCGAGCATTGTTTCCTAAGTAGTTGGTGGAGGTGGTGGTTGTTGCTCCTCTTCTTTGGAGATGGTAGGTGTCTTATCCTACATCATTTTGGACCAAGTAGTAATGGGAGTATACCTGATTATGTCATTTACATGGCAGACTATCCCTATCCTTTTGTAAAGTTTTTTGATAAGGCATGCAAAGGGCAGGGTTTTCCTTCCACATTCATGCTCTTTAAAACACTTTTCTATCTCTAGATAGATTAATTGTGGAAGGTTTGTTGGAAATTTCTCACTTAGAGCGGCACATGCCCAAGTAGAGAAGGAAATGACTTTATTGGACCTCATCGTCAGATTAAGGTGATAGGCCACTATCTTGAAGTATATGCACTCCACTGGTGTGAGCGTGCCAAACTCCTTATGGTGAACCTTAGAACACCACTGGGTTCACTCTATTTTCATCTCTGGATTAGCTTGCGTTGAAAGTTCTGCCAGTTGTGTCCCATAATTAGGCAACCCAAGAGCCTGTGCAATGGCTTCACCTAAGTAGGACACTTAAATGTCCTTGATCTTCATAGTAGAACTTACTTTTCTACTGTAACAAAAAAGGTATGTCTCTCCCATGTATCACTCCCCATTTGAAGTGATGATTGACCACATGGGAGAGCTTTGCAAGTATGTCTTTACCTTCTCTAGAGCATTCTCTAAGAATGACCCAAAGTTCAGATCTTGGAGAACTAAGCATTGAACATTATGGGCCCTGATTGTGTCAAGGCAGGCTTGTGTCAGTGTGACCTCAAGTCTTGGTATAGGCCTTGATGCCTCTCCTCGCTGTGATCACTCTGTTGCAACCCCTTTCTTAGGAATCCATCAAACAGATTCCACTTTGAGCTCCTCCTAAAGAGGTCTTATTACATGGGTTTTTTCTTCCTGTTCTTGGGCTTGTTCTTGCTAGTCCCTTCTAGCTGTAGGTCATTTCTTCTTTTGTTAAGATGGTTCTCCCTCCTATGGTTATTTTAGTCTTGGTGCCATCTGTTATCACAGTATGACCACGGGTTAGCAATTATTGTGTAACATGAAACAATTAGGATACCATATCTCCTTAGGGAAGTTACACCTAGCTAAGTTGTGATTATCATTGATCTGACCAATTTTAATCATTAGTTTAGTTGTATTTTAATGTTAATAAGTGATTATAGTCATACCACAGGGTGTTGAAAGGGTTAAACTCTCAAAAATTGATGATTTAATATCATTGTATTCATTAACCCTTTGGGGAAGTTGGAAAAAGTTTCAAAAATTTTTTGTCAAAAACCTTAAGGTTTGCAGCCTCCATGACTAAGAGCTTACCATCGGTAGCTACAGGATCAAAGAATGAAGTGATTTGGAGAAACAATTGGAAAGTTATGGGCTTTAGAAGGTTTTAGGCTCTAAAAAATGGCAAAACTCCCATCTTGTTGTGAAGTAAATGATAAAAATTTTAAAGTGTTTGACGGTATTTATAGATTTTTTTCATTGCATTGACAAGGCCTAGTCAATGAGGCTCCATTGGTCAATTGCATCAACTAGGCCTAGTCAACGTAGTTGTTAACCACCATTGACTTTGGTAAAACTTGGAAAATACAAGGAGTTTTTAAGTGAAATGGGGATCAAATGGAAGCCCAAAAAGCTATGAACATGATAAAAATGGTAGAAGAGGATGTTGGAGTTTAGAAAATTAAGAGAATGGTTGGAGAATGAAATTTTAAGGAGCACAGAGTTGGATGTATAATGGGGCACATGATAGATATGATTGCAACAATGTCTAAGGTAAAGAGCTTAACTATCCAAACTAAGAGATATGCATGTGGGTCCTCCCCATAGTAGGCACATGCCCTTTTTTCCCTTGCATAGCCTCAACTAAGAAGCTAGTGGGTCCCATAGTTGATTAACAGCTATGAAAAGTTGAGGGCCAACCTAGAACAATCTATCCAAGAATTCCAACACGTCAAATTAAGATATCGAGCATAACATGGAAACCGGTAGTGAGGTGAGTGATGGAAAACATAAGTGGATGATTGAGAGGATGGAATGGAGTTCCAAATCATGGTCACATGAATTCCTTTGTGGAAATTATGTTTAAATGACCTAATAAAGTCCACCCTTAGTCTAGACCAAAACCAACCACTTTCAGTGACTTCGCATTGTCACTCTAAGACCAGTCCATCCCTTGAAGCATAAGCATGCATCATAGATTAAACACCATTTCTTATTTAGGGAAAAGTAGGAAGTGAAAAAGGTCCTTTGTTAGAGGGGACCATCAGGCATGGGTAACATGTCTTTCTAGTCCCATAAATAGTGCTTATAGCCTGTTATTTTGTCTAAGGGGTGTGCTTTGAATTTCCTTGTTCTCTTTTTGTTTTATTTTGTTTTCTTTTTATTTTTTATTTTTATTTTTTTTTCTTTTGTTTTGTTGTGTTGTTTTCTTTATGGGAGCCACACCATGCAAAGACCTATGTCAACTTCCTGGCATTGGACGATGTGGAACGGTAAGAAATCCATGAAAACACACAAGCGCACAAGCAAGTAGAAAGGAACAAAGAGTATTGAATCCCCTTGAAGTCATACCCTTTTCAAACTGTTGAATCCTTTCCAAGTTCGGAGACTTATAGTTTTATTAATGAAAAGGGATCGCATATTCCCAAATCAAGGAAAACCATAGAGTTTGTGAATGGGTGGATGACATGAACTCACTACTTGTTCCATAAAAAATAAACCATGTCTTAGTCATCAGACATTAGAATTCTAAAATAGAAACTAGACATTAGCAATCAAAGCATTAAGCACAAACCACCATTTAGTAAACAACAACATTGGAAATGGGTCCTGCAGTAATAAAACATTTTTATTAGCAAAAATAACAAAAATTCACATCAAAGTAAATTTAAATATATAAGAAAGTATAAAATATTTAAGAAATATAAAACATACTAACAATGTTGTAAAATAAAGAATTGAGAAAATCAAGAGTGAAAAACCAAAAAGGGGTAAAAATCAACAAAGTATAAAACAAAAATGTGTAAAATAAAAGTGAAAAATTGGTAAGCCATGTGCATGTTTTGCATGGATGTCCATCTCCCCCACAACTAAGTTGAAAGGAGAAGATGTGAAATATAGATCGTTGTTGTCCATCTGATGAGGTATTAGTCATACTAGTTGGCTTTTCCTTAAGAAAAGGTTTCACTTGTTGGATGTTGATCAACTGCATTGTGCTTGGGCTCTCAGGTATGTAGATTAACATAGCCCTATAAGGAAAGGTTTCATCAATTATATAAGGTCCCTTCCAAAATGTTTGGAACTTTTTTTTTTAGGTACATGTGTGGGTTTCCAATAGAGAACCTTATCTCCAAGTTGAAATTTTACTTTTTATATTCTAAGGTCATGACACTTTTTATTGTATGCCTTGTGCACTTCATTCAAAGATAAGGTCACTAATTGATTTTCATCTAGCACATTTAGGTTGATCAATCTCTCTTTGTGCTAGGCTTAGGTCAAGGTCCAAGTCATAGGTTGTTGAAAGTGTATAGAGCTTAGATTGGACTAGAAGTATTGGAAGTTTTCCGTACACTAGCTTATAGGGAGAGTAGCCTATAGGGAGTTTCCACGTTGAGTAATAGGCCTAGAGGATGTCGTTAAGTTTTGTGCTCCAGTCTCTCCTATATTTTCTTACAATCCTTGTTAGGACTTTTGCTTAACTATTGGCTTGGGAGTAATAGGGTGTTGTTAATTTATGTTCATTCCCTAAGTGTTGCATCAACTTTTTAAAGGTGGCACCTCTAAAATGGGTTCCATTGTTAGAAATCAGTGCATGTGGCACACCAAACCTATTTACAATGTGTTGTTCTATAAATTGAGCAACAGTGGATGATGTACAGTCAGTGATGGCTACTACTTCTACCCATTTGGTACAGTAGTCAATGGTGACAATTATGTATGTATTTCCATTGGACATGGATGTGATGGGACTCATGAAGTCTATGCCCCATATGTCAAAGGGCTCTAGTGGTTGAATCCATTGTTGAGGATCCTCCATTTGAGTGTTATGCCACCATTATGTTGACAACGTTCACAGGATTAGACAAACTAGTGGGCATCCCTAAAGATTGTAGGCCAATAGTATCTTGCCATCAAGATTTTTATGGCAGTGCATCTTCCTACATAATGACCTCCACAAGGGCCTTCATGAGCATATTGGAGAACACATAATTGGTCTACATTAGGGACACACCAGCAAACCAGGCCATCGATGCACACCTTATAAAGGTGTCCATTGATTTCCATGAAGTACTTAGCGTAATGAAAAAACTATCATTTCTTCCTAAAGTCTAGATCTTGTGGCATATCTTAAGTGAGAATGTAAGTGAGGATGCTATCATACCATTTTGATTCAATGAGCACATGGTCATTTATCACTCCTATAAAGAGGAGTTCATCTTGAAGCTAATCAGAGAGCAGACTCTCCTCCTCTTTGTTATCCCATCCTAATTGAGAGAGATGGTCAACAACCACATTCTCAGTCCCTTTTTGATCTATCATTGTAAGATAGAATTCCTACAACATCATGAACCATTGTATGATACGAGGGCTTACCATTGGTTTTAATTAGGAAGTGAATGGCATTGTGATCTGTGTGCACAATTTATAGCTTAGCACATAGTTCTTGAACTTTTCAAGAGCATATATCACTGTCATTAGTTCTTTCTCACTTGTGGTGTAATTCAATTGTGCACCCACAATGCTTCAGCTTGTGCAGTGGATATAATATGGATGTTTCTTATCATCCAACTGCATAAGCATGGCTCCCAAGGCATAATTAGATGCATATGTCATTATATGAAATGGTTTGGACCAATCTAGTGCCCATAGAATTGGAGTTTCTATGAGTTTTTCCTTTATCTATTGGAATGCATATTCACACTCCTTGATCCAGATAAATGAAGCATCTTTTTTTGTAAGCTCGACCAACGGCTTTTCAATCTTAGAGAAATTCTCTATAAACTGTTAATAGTAGCTAGTATGTCCAAGGAATGATCAGACGTGTTTAACTATCTTTGGTTGACGTGTGATTCCTTGGATAACCCTTATCTTTTCAAGGTCCACCTTAATTCCTACCTAAGTAATTTTTTACCACAGTGCTATGCCCTCCTGGATCATTAATTGGTTTTTTTACCAATTGAGCATAAGGTTTGCTTTAACACATCTTTTCAATACCTACTCAAGGTGATCCAGGGCTTGCTCAAATGTAGCCCCATAGGTAGAAAAGTTATCCATAAAGACTTCTACCCTGCTACTGATATGCTGTTGAAAAATACTGACTAAGCGTTGAAATGTCACAAGAGCATTGCATAGACCAAATAGAATCTTGCAATATGCAAAATTTCCTTAGGAACTTGTGAATGTTATTTTGACCTGATCTTCTGGCGCAATATGGATTTGGTTATAGCCACTATAACCATCCAAGAAGGTATAATAGCAATGCCCACATATGGTGTCCAACACTTGGTCCACAAATGGTAGTGGAAAATAATCTTTAAATGTTTCCATATTCAATAGCCTAAAGTTAATGCAAACCTATCACTTGCCATCTTTCTTTAGCACAATTACAAGTGGGCTAACCCACTCACTATTTGTGATGGGATAGATGAACCATGCCTTGAGGAGTTGTTCCATTTCCTCTTTGATGATTTGCTTCAACTTGGGGTTCAGCCGCCTTTGTGGCTACCTTTTTGGCTTCATGGTTGGATTAGTGTTGATGCAATGCTAGCATATCCTTGGATCAATTCTAGTTAGTTCAGGATATGACCATGCAAAGGTTGTTGGCCATTTTTTAACCACCTTCAACAACTTATATTTTTGTTCAAGAGCAAGATTTGCATTGATTATAACTAGCTTGCCATTTTTTAAAAATGCATACTCTATGTTGACTGGTAGAGTTTTTAACTCTAGGGCTCCTACTTAAAATTATCAGGGATTGCTAACTCTCCCTAATAGGTGTCATCAACTTCATCATCAGAGACTTGGTGATGAACTTGCTCAAGTGCATCCATGGCCTTGACATAAGCACATGTCAAGCTCTCATATGTTCCATGCATAGTGTGGTACTATCAGAGTCAACTATCAGCCACTAGATGCCCTTCTGTTCTATGGCTACTACGTACAGACACCTTTGGATATCAATTTTATGTGCACACTGATTGCATGCTTTAATGAATGTACTTTTAAAGGATAATATTTTCTACATGCAATTGCACCCGTTATCGCTATATGTGATACATGGAACTTGCTTCTTCTTGAGTTGTCCAAATTCATTCTCCTTGGAGATTTCCAAGGAGAGGTCCCTTATTTCCATTCTTGCATCAACAGTACTTAGCCATGGATGTCCCATAATGATGGGGAAGTGACCTTTGCAGTTTTCTACATTAATTACTAGAAAAATTGAAAGGATAGGATCATCCATAAACTGTAGTTACAATGTCCTACACTAATCCTAAAGGGATAGTGATTGACCAGTCTGCCAATTCCAAACAGATATTGCTCTTCTTGAGAAGTGGCAGGTTCTAGGCTTTGTACATGTCATGGGAGATGAGATTGACATCAGAATAGGAATTAAGAAAAGCCTTACATGGCTCATGTCTGGTGATCTATAAGTAAATAAGAGGACTTCTTGGGTTAGATCTCTTCATGGAAAGGCTACCAACCTTGATCCAATTAGAGACAACATGAGTTAACAACATAATGCAGATCTAAGGTAGCATTTAGTTTGAAGGGTCCTCGAATGTGTGTGGTGCAGAGGATGAGGGTGTTGTAGATATAGGGTGACTAGACACATTAGGTTGTAAGGGTTGTGGAAGAATGTTGTATTGAAAAATGGTCATTTCTTGGATCTATTATCCAAACCACTGGGCTGGAAGGCTAGTTGTAAATTTATAGCCCTTGTAGCATTTTGTTGTTGCAGCTATGGAGGAATGTTACCTTACATAGATGGAGCAAGAGGTAATTAGGTTAAGGGTAGAGGAATGTGTGCAGATAGATGCAAAGGATGGTTTGGATATGGGGGCTCCCCTCAAGTAGATGGTGAATAAGTTTGATGCTACTCTAGAGGATAATAGTGATGTTGGAATGAGGCGTGGCTAACATACCCACGTGGAGAAATGGGTTGATGAACATAGTACCTGTATGGATTTGGCTTCCTATAAGGGTATTACTATCTTGATAGTGGCATCCCCCATGATTTTTGTTGTTGCGACTATTGATATTGCTCATATGGTTGTGGTGGATCTTCACTTGGATAGTAAGCTTGTTGTTGCTGGTAGAACTACCTTGGATTGCCTTGAGGATAAGACAATCATCTAGGTGCTTGCCTTCTTGCTAGTAGAGGATTCAGCATGTATATCCTAGACTCTTGTAAGTGTGAAACCATAGGGCAACATCCCTTAGGATGTTCATATTAACAAATGTCACATCCAACATCATCATTGGAGTCTATCTCCATAACTTCTTCTACTGCAAAAGCTTTGCCCTTACCTCTTTGGTAGGCACATTTAGCTTCTTTTTGCCTCTTGTGGTCATGATCACTATTTTGCTCTTTAGATTCTTTAGCAATCTTCATAGCAGTTTGGAATTTTTCATCCAAAGAATCCCATAGTTTATCAACCTTTGCCAAAATATTAGAAACAGATTTTTGGATGGGCAAGGTTTTCCCATTCACCATCTCATCGAGTGGTGACTCCTCCTCATCACAGAATCAAACCTCCCTTTTCCTGATGGAAGGATCCCTATTATATTCTTCAACACTTTTCCTCTTTTGCAACTCACCTTCTTCTTTTGCTACCTACTCTATCAGCCTTTAGATCTGATCAGCTCTTAGTTCATATAGTCTTCCTTGGGCATAGACCCCAAAAGTTCTTTTGGTTTCTACTCTAATCCCATCTATGATGTCGTGGAGTTGTTCCCTCTGAGAATAACCATGACCAAGGCATTTATGTAAGAGAGAATAATATCGGTCCATGGTGGCATCCAAGGGTTCATGTGTTCCTTGTTTCTGGCCTTGGATTTTCCTTTACAAATTAGACACTTTGGAGTATGTCTAGTATTTGTCATTGAATAGTTCTAGCATGGTACTCCATCTGTGAATGGATTTTGGTTCCAAGGACTAGTACTAGCTTTCTGCCTCTTTAATGAGTGTCTTGGGGAATAACTTCAATCTCTGCCAATCATTTTCTATGTTTTTTAAGGCTTAGGCATTGTGAAACGGTTGTAGATGGTTTTGTGGATCATAGTTATATCCCCCTCAAATCTTAGGATATTGTTTATATCTAAGCGCTTGATCCGACTATCTTTCACATGTCTAGTTGGCATCTTGACTACCTCTGCAATGTTAAGCATGCTTCAAGTTGCCAACAGAGGTTCATCATCATCATTGTGTTGATGATGCTGATGATGGTCTTTGCCACCCCTTCTTTCATGGTGGGCTCTATGATCATTGTTGTCTAAATGGTCACCTTCATCATGATTATTTCTTCGACGGCTTCTATAAGAACCAAAAGATGAAGAGGAATGTTTAGATTTAGATGAAGAGGATGAAGAGTAAGATGGATTACCACCACCACCTCTTCGCTTGTCATGTTCACAATCCTTAGATTTCTTATCATCGTTATGCCTACCTAAGTTCCTACCTTGACTACCCTTTTTACTTGAGGTGGGATTGTTAATAGTGGACTACAAGTTCAAGGTCACACCCTCATCACCAATAACAAGGGGTGGAGAATCTTCATGTTGAGAATCCCTAGAGGGAGGATCTTCATTGTTGTTTTAGTTTAGTAGGAATAAGGAATAGGTGAACTATTTCTCCTTCAAAAACTCATGATGATTCTCTTGGTGTTAATCTCTCTTGCATTGTGTTTCAGTGGGCCGGTAGTCCCAGTAGTTATAATCATGCACAATGTACTCCTCTTGAAGATCTTGGATACCCAACCTCCTAAGAGTTTAAAGTAGCATCCTGAGCACAGATCAATCAGGAGGCATTACAATGTTGCCCTCTATGTCTTGTTGCCACAGTTGATCATCTTAATGCAGGATGAAGGTGAAGTCAACTACATACTCATCTAGATGAGTATATATCACCTTGCATTCTTGAGGGATGAGTAGTTTTGTATCATCTTTCCTGTGAGAAGAAGACATTTAGCAATACAAAATAAAAATATTAGTGTGCTTTCATTATTATTATTATTTGTACTTTTTAAATGATGTTGACCTTAGGGTTCGTTCCAATGATATTACTGATTTTACTAAGCCTAGACAAGCACACATTTCAAACTATAAGGTCCTTGGCAATGACGCCAATGATAAGTGATGAGGTACCCCTATGCCCAACCATACAAATCACTAAGGCGTTCACGCATGATCTGGTGGAATTTCGTGGACTTATAGTTTTTTGGTGCGCTAGTGCTTTAGGAAGTAAACTGGATGTTGAGAACGTTCATTGTCTTCCCAACTACACTTGTGAAGCTCAAGGGTATGGTTTAAGGGTAATTGAGGCACATGATTTTTATCATTTTATATTTTATGGTTTTGGTGCTTGAAATAAAGAGGATAGATAATAAAGTAATTTAATATCTACTTTTAATCTAATTGGCTAACTATTGTTCAACTAGTTCTAACATAAGTATTTGGTCCCGCTTGCTGTACACATCCTTAACACAAACAACATTGCTAGGTTACCAAGTGTTAAGCGCTACTGGGATTACCAAATGCCATATGCATGCTCAAAGCGGTCGTACTTGTGTGTTTACATAATCGCTATTTAGCTTATCTTGCTTAATTACTAAAGAACATTAAATAAATAACTAAAAACATTAAATGCATGAATAAAAATTTAAGCTATCTAAAATGCTACAAGGTAAATCAAGAAGTTAGTCTTTATTTTTGCACACACTACCGTGCTTAGGTACAACAGTGCTCGAATAAAGATTTGTACATTCAATGACTCCTATTGTGGGCATTTAGAAAAATATTCTAACTTTCAAGTGTACAAACTACAAGAGCTTCGCTACAACTGTGATAAGATATCCCTTGAGCATGATGGGTTGGCATGTATTTATAGGCAAGAACATGCCCTACATTGATGGGGCCATGCCAACACATCAAATGATGTGTCGACATGGCCTAATTAACGTGGCCAATTTGTGACTCATCAAATAATATTCTTAGATTTGAAGGGGCATATAATGTAGATCCTTAAAATCATCTTCAAGTCTTTCATGATGTTTATGCCTTGCAGAATATAGAGAATGAATGGTAGAAGTTAAAATTATTCACAAGGACACTCACCAAAGAAGCAAAAAAATTGGTACTAATCCTTGGAGCTAGAATTCATTTGCCAATGGGGTACCATGTTGGAACTCTTCAATGATAAGTACCAAGCATACTCCAGAGTGTTCAAATTGCAAAGGCAAATCCAAGGATGGAAACAATGAAATCGTGAATGCTTGGATATGGCTATGGGTAGGTACTACTCTTTGTTGCACCGATGCCCAGGCCATAGATACTCCTAAAGAGAATAGCTTCGCCATATTATAGATGGATTTCAAAATAAGACAAGTGAAACCCTTGGGGTCTATGCTCAAGGGAGACATTCTGAAATGTGGGTCCATCAGATTCAAAGGCTAATTGAACATGTGGCCAAAGAAGAAGCAAAGTTGAAAAAACGTGAAAGTGCATAGGAGTATAAGAGGGATTCCTCTATTCTTAAAAGGAAGGTGCGTTTTTATGACATGGAGGGGGAGGCACTACTTGATGAAGTGGTGCAAAGAAAAACCTTGCTGACACAAACATTTGTTATTAAGATATTAGCTAAGATGGATAAAATGTGGGACTCCTTAGATGAAAAGTTCCAAACAACTTTGAAAACTACAGAGAAAAGAGCATACCAAGGGAGTAGTGGTGAAGATGGAAGGAGAAAATAGGGTGTAGAAAAGGATTACTAACAGAAAAAGGGTAAAGCTACAACAATCAAAGAGGTTGTATATTTGGAAATAGATGATGACGGATGTGAAATTTGCCAATATGAACATCCTAAGGGATGTTGCCCAACATTGTCACATCTACAGAAGTCTAGCTTGTATGCATTAAATCTTAAATGTGCGAAATGAAAAATACCCAGATGGTTGCCTTATCCACTGGGCAATTACAAGCAACAGTTTTATAATTCCATACAATTCAGCACTCAAAGTTAGTTAGTTAGAATCAGTTGGTCAATAATCCCATATCTTCTAATTTTGTAAGAAGCCCAATCATACTTTTGTTTACTCAAGGATGAGTTTTTGCTCAATCATGAGGGTATCATGAATCATCGATTGGTTGTGTCAATGGGCATGTGTTCACGTAGTGTCATGTCACGCCTATATAAATGCATATATCTATCACATTTATGGTAGGTTATGTCATTAGAGTAGCTAAGTTCTTGCAATTTTCTTCTACTAAAGTTAGAATATTTTCAAAGTGCGCGTAATAGAACTTCAACGTAATTTTCTTCCACCAAAGTTAGAATATTTTCTGGGTGCCTACAATAGAATTTCAAGAAATTAGACAAATCCTTATTCGAACATCATTGTACCTAAACACATTGATGTGACGACAATAAAGACAAGATTCTTGATACTCCTAGCAGCACTTAGAATAGATTAATGTTTATTTTCATGCAATTTCCATTCTTGTACTTAGTTAATTAATGCACTTAATAACAAACACATAAGTACGACCACTTCAAACATATTGTTTCATGCTTGGTAATCCCAACAATGGTTATTTGGTATGCCCAGCAATAAACAATTGGTAACCTAGTATTGTTAAGCCAAGTTTAGGATGGGTACAAAAAGTGGGCCCAAATGGTTCTTTAGGATGGGTACAAAAACAAGGATAGCAAATGCTGATTTAGAAATTGAGTATGTACGTTCTTTCAAGAATGGGTTCCAACAAAGTTATGGTAAAAAAAATAAATTATTTAAAATATATAAGAGATAATCAATTAAACTCAAATGCTCACCATTGTCAACTATACTTCCAGTTAGGTGTTTCATTTTCATTGGTAAGCTTCATTTGAGTTCACATCATCTTAAAATAAAATGTGAAAGATCCAATGCAACTTCCTAGACAAAACACATAAGCTATGTGGGTCAAAAATTGAGAAACATATTTTTCTTAATTGCCCTTTAACTAAATATTTGAAACAAAAATATAGTATGATAGCAAAAAATCTATACCATCTTTTCTTGTTAAACCCAATGTTAATCACCTACTTTGTTGAGTCAATATTTAATTTTTATGATACAAATGTAATGTATGTCCAATAGATCGTTTCGATCTTCAAACATGATAAAACTTTAGTTTCAATTTCAAATCAGCACAAAAGGATAGCATATAAAGTTTTAACAGAAATTTAAATAAACAAGTTATTAAATCTTTATATAAATAATAATGCAAACCACATACATACTCTCTCCCCAAAACATCAAAATTTTCCATATGAATTTTCTAGATTCAATTAAGCATGAGAAAAATTAAAAAGCAATTAGAGTGCTTGACCAAAAAATCAAAACACTACTTCATCAACTCCAGCTATGCCTCCCAAGAAGTCTCATATTTAGACCAAACTTAATGGTCTACTAGAAAATAAAACTGAATACTCTATCGCCTCTTCTTGCTGGCCTTTGATGCAGCACTTGATTTTGATGGTGTGACCAACACATATACAAATAAGCCCACAATCGAAAGCACTGTTGCTAACTGTCCATACTTTGCTGCCAATTCCTACACATAAAGCAATGTTAACTGTCAATATTTGATGAAATGGAGTTGGGGGAAAACCTTTGGGCTACATTTCTAGCTTTCCAAAAAGTGTTCTTCTAAAATGAGAAAATAAAAGAAAATTCATTGTACCTTTGCCTGGCAGAAATTCAACGGTGATCCATGCAAACAGAATAAAAACAATGTCAGATGTGGTTTTATATTCAGAAAAGACGAATCCAAAAGAAAAAAATTAAAATATTTGTTTTCTTGGATGGGGGAAAAACGATTTTCTATGACTCACGGTTTTATGCCAAAGACATAAATTGTTCGAACATGCTTACCCATTCAAACTTCTTCTGTGTCGGCTTCTCTGCAAGTAAATCGAGTGGCTCAATAGGCGTTGAATATGCCTCCTGAAGATAAGAATTTCAAGAATCAAATTACATTATTATAAGATTAAAAGGTGTGTGCAGGCAAAATAATGAATGTATTTACATGTGACTGGAAAGCAAACCTGTAAGGCAGATTTTGCAGCCACACGGTACTTCACAATTGCAGGACTACCATAGAAAAGGGCCTTCGTCTTTGACTCCAAAATAAATGAATGTGAGACTGAAGCCTCTCTGCATAATATCTGATACTATAAAGCTCTGATGATGACAAATGAAATAATGAATGAACAAGTGACGATAGACTTTTAACTCACGGATCAAGTTTGTCCCAAGAAGCAGATGTATTGCCACTGACAATATTGAACATTTCATTGTGCCAACTATCATCAGTAAGACTCACATCATAGGCAGTGCTGGAAGGCATACGCAGTGCAAGTTAGAACATTGGCAAAAGCTTTCTGCTTCAAAAGAATAATATCTTAAACCCATTTAACCTAACAGACAATGGTTTTGTCTCTCCGTGATTTCCACTAAAATAATTCTCATTATCCAATTCCTTGCGACATGAAGTAATCACTAAGACAAAACATTGGCAATGCATACAGACACAAAAATGATAAACAATATTATCAGCCACCGAAAGAAATTATGCATTCCATTATTGATATTCACGTTCGTATATGAAAAAAGAATCGGTAAATAAATGCAATATTATTTCTTCTAACAAATAAGATATCTGATACAAATATATTCTTTGATAACAACAGTATTGACAAATGAATAACATACATCACAAACAGCATAAATATTTGCAATATTTTTAAAGCTTATCCTTTTATTTTACATATATGTAAATGAAAGTTGGAAGTCCTTATTTAATGATTACCATTGCAAATTCTAACAAGAGCTTGATTGATTAAACAACATAGTTTAGCAAACACTTTATAAAGTCCAATTTTTCAAAGAAATGTATGCAAACCTATTGCTATCGTTTAACAAGACTCAGTCATTTTTTTCAACATTTTGGACTTTAGGTTAAGTTAACCAAATTTCATAATAGCACATCATCAGTAAAAATCACAAATGTGCCACTATCAACCAGTAGAAAACAAACGCTTAGCTTGATATCAGACAACAATGCCAACAATTAGAATATTGACAAGTCGCAACGTTTTCTGCTACCATCCAACTCCTTCCAATCTTGATGATCAAAATCAAATGCATCCCCTTGCACTGTACCTACACTATGCTCTGCTACCTTAAGTTTGTCCCCAATCTGTGCCCCTGCAAGACAACTTGAAATCTAAACAATATCAAGCTGGTAAACTGAATGTTTCTATGTATGAACAACTGATTCTCAGAATCTGCTGTTATGACGCATGATCGGTTCAACCTTATGCTGTAAATTGAAATAATGGGGGAAAGAGTTATGCGCTACCAGTTCAGCCAATAGGCAGAAACATAGAAAGAAGAGAACAAATAGAAAATCTATTTTCAAATGAATTGAGCAGTCCTGCCAAAAGAAATTAGTCCTTGATGTTGTTTCATACATAATGTGATGGTTCTCTATTGATTTTGGAAAAGGGTTGCTTCGGTCACCCGTAAACAAACCCGAATTCTTCAATCTCCCCTAAAGTTCAACCAGAAGCCAGTAAAGCTACCAGTCTCACATACCACTCCCATTATTATTCAAGTTGCCCCCTTATGCCATACAAATGCGACTCAAGCACGAACCTTTTATTCAAACCAGGGTCGGAAAAAAAAGGGAGAGAAACGAAATCAAACTTGCGTTCCTCGTACCTAAACCTTAACTAACAATTTTTAAGCGCTGTCTGAATCTTAGAATTTAAACATTAACCTACGCTTTTAGCCCTCCAATTTATTTTCTTTTTCTAAACCACACCTCCAATGCAGAGGAACAACAACAAACCTGATACCAAAATAAAAACGCCAATAAAAAAAACTTAAAATGAAAGAAATTTGACAAACAAATAGCCAAGGCTAATTCGAAAATCCGAAGGGATCAACAACTATCGTTATTTCCGAGCGGCTATGCATTATAAAAACAACGTAGCAATAACTGAAAGGGAGAGAAAAGACATGATGTAGATATGAAATTTAAAATTCGAAAGCAAAAAAGAATACAACCAGGGAGGATTCAGAAAACTGCGAATTAGGGTTTAAGGAAGGGAGACTCACGTGGATCCACGATTGTAGAGATCAATGGATACCGTGATCTGCTCGCTGCCGGTCTTAAGCTTGGTGAGCGATACCTTCTTGTGCACAACCAGAAATGGCGTTTGAGAGGCGCTGATCGCAGAAAAAACAACGCACAGCACAGCGATTAGGGTTACAGCTTTCAAATTCGCCATGTTTACTCTGTATCTCCACAATCACGAGAAATGGTGGATCCCCCGATCAGAGCAGTACTAGCAAATATACAGCAGCACAGATCTGAGTAAATACCAAAACACAGACGCTAAATCTAAATTGGCCACATGAATGTCGACGATTTCCGATTGTGTATATTATAGCACTCCAAGGTATAATTCCATTTCGGCAAAGTGAATTCAATTGAATATTTTCCTTTGATTTAATTTGGGAAATTGCATTACTACATTGGTGAAAGTTTTAATGAGATGGAACTTAGTTTTAGCATTTTCAATGCAATATGGTTGTTGAGTCCTCATGATGGAGTAAGTTACTAGTTTAGCTATATATTTATGATATATCTTTATTATTTGGCTAAGAGAATCTTTTATATTTTCAAATTAATAAATCTTTTATATTTAGCCCATGTAGAGGCATTGTTGTTCATTGTGTTTTTGCCCACCAAATTCAAATCCACTATTATTGTGGATACCTAGTAGAGTGGCCTCGTTGAGTTATTGTAAGAAAAATGCAACTCATGCTTTCTCTTTACGCACAAATTTTGATAATCATTCTGCATCAATCATGCCCACCATGAATGAATAAGTGAATTGATGGAATTGTGAATCATTAAGGCTTGTCACTCGATTTCTTACTTTTGAAAATATTGGGTTGGCTATGTAAAGTTGTTTTATTTTGATGTTAGAGTGGGTGAAATCAATTTTGCTTTCACAATTGTGTCATCACAAATTGTGTGTGTCGGTATTTGTTTATTTGGATTGCCTAATTAATTGGGATATATCTCCGTTGGGCATTCCTTGCTTGATTGATCGATTCTTATTCTTAGATCTGAGCAAATTCTAAATGAAATGAGGAACCATTTTTGCAACCACGTTTTTTTTGCTTCAATATTTGGTTTTAATCTTTGGAAGTAAACAGGTAGCGTAACGTGGTAGGTGGTGTGACGTGGTAGGGTGACAAATTTCACTACCCTCCATCACTCCAAACGTATTGACCTCTCAGCCACTTAATTAAGACACTTAATTTTAAAGTTCAAAGTCATGGGTTCAATTCTAGTGGGCAGTGTTGAGTTATAAAGTTCTAATTGAACTATATATCTTGGGATGTACATATATTACAATTATTTTGGGGTTCCAACACCCTATAATAGATTGGCATAAGGTGTTAGCCTAGTGGTGGTAAGACTCTTGATTTTCAAAGTCTAAGTCATAGATTCAATTTTGATGAGCAATGTTGAGTTATATATCTTAGGGTAAACCTACAATATATAAATAGTAGCTTAAAACCAATATTGGTATCACGATGATGAATTCTCTTAAGTCGTTTGTCGATCTCAAGGGTTTCTGGTGGAGATTTTATAGTAGATTTTTTTTTTTACAGCGAATGATTTGAAGATGGAAAATATTAATGACCATCTATGAACAATTCTAAAGCTTTCGATTTTGTTTTACCTAATGATTTATATGAATCTCAAAAAGATATCACTTCACAATACATATTTTTGCCAATTATTAGATTTGTTTGCCTAAATAAGGGTTTTACACTAGTGATTCACGTAATTCTTAAATGCTATGAAATTGATGTTTTCCATTATCATTATTTTTCCAAATTTTTTTTGCTTGTTGAATTGGCCAATTTTGAATGGTTGAGAAATCATTGGATCTTAAAGTTTTTATGGATTAGCGTAGTACTTTTATTGGTTGGAAATAGAAAGTAGATTTTGATCCATATTTGTTTAATTATGCTAAAATTTTTTGTTGAATTGAATTAGAAAATCTTCCTCTTATTTTTCAGAGTGTTGAAAGCAAAATTGTTGGCAGCATTAGCACAATCTTGAAGATAGAGTTAAAAACATTACTAGATGGTGTGCAACATACACATTATTTTGTAGAGATTGATTTATGATAAAAGAAGATAGAATTAAAAATCAATGCTAGTAATTAGTATTTTTCCCAAAAAAAATTAAGTATTATAATTTGTGAGGATGTTGTACCTATTGTTATCATGAAGGTCATGTTATTGGAATTTGTCCTATTCTTAATAAAAAAGCTGTTTGTGAGGAAAAGAAACAATAATATTTAGAAAAGGTAAATAATGGCAGTTTTCAATAGGTACAAATGAGGGGCAGCATTAGCACAATTCTAAAAACAAAGTCAAAAACATTACTAGATGGTGTATAACATACACATTATTTGTAGAAATTGATTTATAGAATAAAAAATAAAAGGCTAGTAATTAGTGTTTTTTCCAAATAAAATTATATATTATAATTTGTAAGAATGTTGTACCTATTATCGTCATGAAGGCTATGTTATTAGAATCTATTCTATTCTCAATAAAAAAGTTATTTGTGAGGAAAGGAAGCAATAATTTTCAAAAAAGGTAAATAAAGGTACTTTCAGAAAACACAAATGAAATCTTCTTCAACAAGTTCTTAACCTCTAACTAATCATTTTAATTCTAAAGATTTTAGAAACTATTAATATCTAAAGAGAATTCCTCTTTAGAGAAAAATAAATTTTTAGTAAGAACCAACAATGAAAATACTGATGAATTTCACCTAGTGTAATATAAAAAAAATAGGTCTGTAAATACTGCTTTCAATTTAAAAATCCTAAAGATATATCATTCTCTACTTCTACTACTATTTCAAGTGTTTTCTTTTATAAAACAATATATTTTCACCTATTAATGACATGAATTGTGAGACAAATATTGAGCTTGAATAATCAAAGATGAGGGCCTTCTCTCCCACATCTCAATGTTAGTTTTACCATGGAATGTTCATGGTCTTTCCGAAAAGTCCTAAGCAAAGATTGCTAAGAAGTATCTTTCAAACTAGCACTTATCTCTAGATTTTTTAAAACTCATAATATTAGTTTTGTTGGTAAATGTATTTTAAAGAATTGTATTTTTTTTCTTGCTACTCATGTAGTTAATAAAGGAGCTGTTGTTACTCTTGTTAATAAAAATTGAATTAGAAACATTTTAAATTTTGGTTTTGATAACCTTGGAAGAATTATTTGGATTATTTGTCATAGTGAAAAAGATAACTTTGGACTCTATAATGTTTATGCTTCTAATAATTCAAAAAATCAATCAAAGTTTTCAAAATATCTTTTATCTCTACCTAACATTTTTTGGATTATTAAAGGTGATTTCAATATGGTTGAAAGTCATTTAAATAAACTTGATGCTTTTTCTCCTAATATGTTTGCTCAAAAAAATAAAAAAAAATAAAAGAAGATTTGTACAATTTCAAAGAAAAATATTTTCTTTCTAATGTTAACCTTTTATTTTCATCTCATTCAAATGACAAACATTATACTTAGTATAATTATCAACAAGGAAATAATAGAATTTATTGTCAACTTGATAGATTTTACATTTCTAATGTTTTCTTTTGGAAGCCTACATAGAAAGTAGAAGTGCATGTAGATTTCGAAAGTATGAGCTTTGCATATGAATGTTAGTATGTTCATAGAACCCAATGGAAAAAATATTTTGAAGCCTTTATGAAATACAAAAAAGGAAAAGCCTACTAGTGATATTGGTTAAATTGATTGGTGGCAATGAACTACTTGTAAAGTCAAAAAATTATGCTAGATAGTTTGGAAAGTAATTTGCTAAGCGTAAGCGTCAAGTTAAAGAAGATATTGTACAATCTATTATGCAAATGCAAATTTTTTTAGACCGAAATCCCTTTGATTTTGAAACTCAAAAATCCTTAGCTAAAGTTCATTATGCTAAACATTGTTGAGATACTTTTGAAGCTAAAAGTGCTCTTACCAAAAATTTACATGGGTTGGCTAAAAATTGAAGATGAATCTTGCAAGGAATTTTTTAAATTTCTAAAAGAAAAGGGTCAAGTATCTAAATTGGAATTACTTTATATAAATGATTTCATCATTAAAGATCTTGAGGCTATTAATAGTTTTTTGGTAAACCATTTTCTTTTATTTTTTCTTCTAAATGTTTTAGTAAGGAATCCTTCCAAGCCTCTAGTTGACATATTCTTCATCTTATTACAAAAGTGAATTAAAGTATTCTTAAAGAAAAAATTACAGTAGAAGAAATCAAAGTAGTAGCCTTTAGTTTAGCAGATGGTAAAGGTTTAGGTTTTGATGATTTTCTGATTGAATTTTTGAAAAAGCACTAAGACATCATTGAAGATGATATCTTTCATGTTTTTAAAGAAGCCATTAAAAAAGTTTCTCTTAATAAAAATATTAATAAAGGTGTGATTCTTCTTCTTTCTAAGAATGGATATCTTTAACATATTAGTAATTGAAGGCCTATTAATTTTCTTAATAATATTTATTAGATTTTATCTAAATGCATGTCTTGATGAATTCAAAAAGTTGTTGAAGATATTAGTAGACCTAAGTAAACTAGTTTTGTTAAAGGAAGACATATCTTAAATAATGTTATTGCAGCTTAGGAGGGAATGTAGCGGGCTTCTGATCCTAACTAAGACATTACTTTTATTAAGTTAGACTATGTTAAAGCTTATGACAAGATTGAATGAAATTTCATTATCTCTTATCTTTATAAAATGTGATTTGATGATTATTTTATTCAACTTCTTCGTACCCTGCTCACTAATACTAATGCTCAAGTTGCTACTAATTTTGAATTAAGTTCATCCTTTTCTCTTTAATGATCAGTTCATCATGGTTGTCCTCTAGCTTCCTATCTTGTTATTGTTGTTGCAAATTTTTTTTTCACATAATCTACATTATGATCTACAAAGAAATTTCAATGGATGATCAAGGTACATTGATAATGTCAAATGCATCAAGGAAGAAGATGACAGAATTTTCATAAAAGACAATGAAATTTTGGATAGGTGAAAAAATTAACTTTCCTTCTTTGAGGTGAAGATAGCCTTATCAAAGATGAAAAATGAAAAAATCTATTGGACCAGATAAGGTTCCTATAGAAGCTTAGAAAGCATTGGGAGATATAAGAGATTCTTGACTAACATAATTATTTAAAAAAAATTTGAAGTATGGAGAAATGCCTAACAATTAAAGAAAAAGCTTTGTTGTTCCCATTTACAAAAATAAAGAAGATGTATAAAATTATGCAAACAATAAAGAACTTAAGCTAATAAGCCATACTATGAAGGTTTAGGAGAGAGTCATAGAGTGTCATCTTAGATTTAAATCAATAGTCTTAAAAAATTAATTTCAATTTATGTTAGAGAGATCTACTATAAAGCTTATTTTTTGATTATGACAACTAATGGAGAAATTTAGAAAACATAGAAAAAATCTACATATGATCTTTATTTATTTGGAAAAAGCATATGATAGAGTGCTTAGAGATATTATTTTGTAAGACTTGTGAAGAAAAACATCCTTGATAAATATATTAAAGTGATTTAAGACATGTATGAAGGAGCTACCACTAAAATTAGAATAGCTTGTGGAACAACATCTAATTTTCCAATCACAGTATGTCTACATCAAGGATCTGTACTTATTTGCTATTACAATAGTTATTTATCTAATCACCTAAATTTTTTACATGCATTTGTATTCTGTATCACTGTATGCAATGCATGAAACATGCTTCTTCTCTATACTTCCATGTTTATTCTCCTTAGAAATTTTCAAAGACAAATATTTGATTTCTAGCTTAGCATCATTGATGCTTAGCCAAGCTCTTTTCATTGTAGATTATAGGGAAATTAGTAGGATATGACCACTTGCAAATGGTGGTTATAATATCTTTCATAATCCCAAGAAAATAATGTTATACTGATTGGTAAGATCTACACTAATGTTGCATTTATTTAAAGAAAGATTCTAGGATTTGTATATTTTTTATGAGATCAAATTAACTCCAGAATTTGAATCTAGTAGAGCCTTACATGAAGCATTCCCTACAATTTATAGATAGATAGAAGGACTTTCCAAATTAGTTCTCTTCTTAGGAAGGTTTTTTGACTTAATATAATTAATGATAATGTAGGTTAACAAGATAGTCTAGAAATTTGCTATATTTTAGTTTGAAGGTAGCTTGGAATACATTTGGGAAAATGTAGGTGTGGGGTCCATAGCCATAGATGCTTACACAGGTTTAGGTGGATTGATAGGCCTAAAGAATGGATAGCTTTAGTAGCATATCATTGTTGTGATTGTAAAGGTATCTTACCTTGCATTGGTAGAATAGATGGTAATGAATTAGAAGCATGAGGTTATGAGTGTTGTGATGGATGAGCGTACGAGGAAGATTTGATTGGTGGAGTAGCAAGTCTGGGGTACTTTGGAGGATAATAGTAATGAGCAAAGACATGGATGGTGGAACCACTTGGGGATACATGCTATTAGACATACTAATTGATGAGCGGTGAGGTACCCCTACACTCAACCATCGAATATGAGTGTTTCATGCACGATTTGGTCGAATTCCAAGGACTAAGTGCTTATACGCCCAAGCTTACCTGTATGTCACGATTATATGATTAAGTAAGTTTGAGGCATATGATTTTTATAGCTTTTATGTTTTTATGTCCTACACTAGTAGGGAAGAAGAGAGGTAACTAAGTGACTAATTTAACTTAACTACTCATTAACTAAGTTCTAACTAATCCTAACACCAGCATCTATTCCCACTTGTCATGCACATCCTGAACCAGCTCATGGAAAGGTTTGGTTTGTTGTACATTGACCAACAATTTCTTGTTTGGGCTCGTAGGTTTATATATTGTCATGACCCTTGAAGGAAAAGTTGCATAAATAATATAAGGTCCTTCCCACAGTGTTTGAAATTTAGTATGTTGTGGCACATGTGTGGGATTCCAGTACAGAACCTTATCTCCCGGTTGATATTTAACTTTTCTAATCCTTAAGTCATGACGTTGTTTACTGAATGCCTTGTGCAACTCATTAGATGACAGGGAAGCTAGTCAGTTTTCATCTAGCAAGTTAAGGGTTACTAACCATTGTTTCTGTGCTAGATCAAGGTCAAGGTTGAGGTCACATGTCATGGATAGTGTATGGAGCTCAGTTTGAATGGGAAGCATTGGTAATTTACTGTACACTAACTCAAAGGGAGAGTAGCCTGTAGGGAGTTTTCATGTGGAGCGGTATGCCCAAAGAGCATCATTCAATTTAGTGCTCCAGTCTCACCTAAACTTGCTAACAGTTCTTGTCAATATCCTCGTAATCTCCTTGTTGGTGAATTCTGCTTGACCGTTCGCTTGGGGGTGGTATGGTGTAGTCAATTTATGCTCAACCCCTAAGTGTTGCATTAATTTCCAAAAAGTTGCACCTGTGAAGTGGGTACCATTGTATGAAATAAGTGCACGAGGCACACCAAACCTATTTATGATTTTTTGTTGAACAAATCATGCAGCTATAGATGATGTACAATCCTTAACAATAGCTACTTCTACCCATTTAGTTAGGTAATCAACAGTAACAATGATATAGGCTTTTCCATTGGACATTGGTGTAATTGGCCCCATAAAATCAATTCCCCAAATGTCAAAGGGTTCTAACGGTTGGATCCATTGTTGTGGACCCTCCATTCTCATAGTCATTTCCCCATCATGTTGATAGTGCTCACAAGATTGGACGAATTGATGGGTGTCTCGAAACAATGTGGGCCAATAATATCCTGCAAGTAAGATCTTGATGGTTGTTCATCTCCTAGCGTAATGACCCCCACAAGGATCCTCATGAGCATCTTAGAGAACTCGCAATTGATCTTTATCGAGAACACACCATCGTACCAAGCCTCGGGATACACTTTGTAAAGTTGCCCATTGATTTCCATAAAGTACTTGGCTTTGTGAAGAAACTATTGTTTCTTCTTAAGGTTTAACTCTTGTGGTATTTTTTGGGTGAGGAGATAGGTAAGAATGCTACTGTACCAGTTTATCTTTGTGGGAGATTGATTATTCAGTACACCAATAAAGAGGAATTCATCAAGAAAATAATTAGAAATTGGATACTCGTCCTCTTTGTTGTGCCATCGCAACCGAGATAAATGATCAGTAACTGCATTCTCGATGCCTTTATGATCAATCATTGTAAGATCAAACTCTTGTAAGATTACAAGCCATCATATGATACGAGGGCTTACCATTGGCTTATTCATGAGGAACCTTATTGCACTATGATCTGTATGTATATATACTTTATATTCCAATACATAGTGTCTAAACTTTTCTAGTGCAAACACTACAACCATTAATTCTTTCTCTATGGTAGTGTAGTTAAGTTGTGCACCAATGATACTTCTACTTGCACAGTGGATGTAATAAGGATGCTTTTGGTCATCTAACTATGTAAGTATAGCTCCTAGGGCATAGTTGGATGCGTTAGTCATGATGTGGAATGGTTTGGACCAGTCAGGAGCTTGTAGAATGGGTGTTTCTACTATCTTTTGTTTCAGAGTTTGAAAAGCTAATTCACATTCCTTGGTCCACTCGAAAGGTATGTCCTTTTTCGTTAATTTTACCAATGGTTTGGCAACCTTTTAAAAGTTCTCAATAAATCTCCTATAGTAGCCAATATGTCCAAGGAATGATCGAATATCTTTGACAATTTCTGTTTGACGAGTAATTCCTTGGATAACTTTGATTTTCTCAGGGTCTACCTCTATCCTTGTGTGAGAGATTTTGTGTCTTAGTACTATGCCCTCTTGGATCATCAAATGGATTTTCTACTAGTTGAGCCTCAAATAGGTTTCTACACATCTTTTTAACACTTGCTCTAACCGGTCCAAGGCTTGATCAAAGTTTGCTCCATAGGTGGAGAAATCATCCATAAAGACTTCTACACCATTTCCTATTTACTATTGGAAGATGCTTAGAACTAGTCATTGAAATGTTGCAGGGGTATTGCACAAGCCAAATGGCATCTATTTGTATGCAAACGTTCCCCAAGGACTAGTGAGTGTAGTCTTGGCTTGGTCTTCTAGGGCTATTTGTATTTGATTATATCTGCTATATCCATCTAGAAAACTGTAGTAGCAAGGCCCTACAATGGTGTCTAAGACTTGGTCAACAAATGGTAACAGAAAGTGATCTTTGAATGTTGCCATATTTAGTAGCCTTAAATCTATGCACACCCTCCATTTGCCTCCCTTTTTAGGCACAATATCTAAGGGGCTAATCCATTTACTATCAGCAATGGGGTATATGAACCCAACCTTGAGAAGCTGTTCAATTTCTTCTTTGACTACTTGCTTCAACTTTGGGTTTAAACACCTCTGCAATTGTCTTCGAGGCTTTATGGGGGGGTTAGTGTAAATCCTATGTTGGCATATCCTAGGCTCTATTCCAGTTAATTTGGGATATGACCAAGCGAAGGCTTTTGACCATCTATTAATTACCTTTAGTAGTTCTTCTTTTTGTTGAGGAGTAAGCTTAGCGTTGATAATTACTAGTATTCCATTTTTAAGGAACATGTATTCCATATCGGTGGATAATGGTTTCAACTCGAGGGGCTCCTACTTAAATTTCTCAAGGATTTCCAACTTCCCTCAGTTGACATTTTCAAGGTTAATACTTGGAAGTTGGTGGTGGACTTGCTCTAATGTGTCTAAGCACAAGTCAAACCCTTAGTTGGTTCCATGTATATGAGTGAATTACTTTCTTGATCAACTATGTCTAAGCACAAGTCAAACCCTTAGTTGGTTCCATGTATATGAGTGAATTACTTTCTTGATCAACTATGTCTAAGCACAAGTCAAACCCTTAGTTGGTTCCATGTATATGAGTGAATTGCTTTCTTGATCAGCTATCAGCCACTGGGTGTGTTCTTGTTGTGTGGCTGCTACATACAAGCATCTTTTTATGTTGATCACTTATGCACACTGAGTGCATGCAAGCAATGTTAAACTTTGCACAAACCATAACCTCTGCACGCAATTACACCCTGTGTCACTATATGCGATGCACGAAAATTTCTTCTTCTCAATCTTTTCAGATGTATTTTCCTTTGATATTTCTAGAAAAAGATTACAGATTCCTAGGCATGCATCGATGGTGCTTAGCCATGCTCTTCTCATTATGATTGGGAAGTCCCCCTATTATTGTTTACCTAAATCACTCGAAAGTCAGTTGGGTACGACCACCCATAAATAGTGGTAACAATGTCTTCCACGAGTCCCAATGAGATAGTGATGGACTAGTCGACCAACTCTAAATAGATGTTGCTCTTTTTCAATGGAGGCAAGTTTTAGGCCTTGTACATTTCTTGAGAAATCAAGTTGATACTAGAACCTGAATCCAAAAGAGTCTTGCATGGTGCATTTCCAACTATTTGTAAGTATATCAAAGGACTCCCAGGATCAGAGAATTTTTTGGGAAGATGGCCAACTTTGATCTAATTGGTGACGACATGTGTTAGCATGAACGTATGCATTGAGTGCAGTGGTTGAGTTGAAGGAGGCTCCAAAGTTTTGATTGATACTAAGGCATCTAAGGAATCAGCTGCTTATGATTGCAAGGGCTTGGTTAGATTGTTGGTTCTAAAGAAAGGTCTTTTCTTCATGTGGTTGTTGGAACCAACAGTAGGTTGAGAGTTAACAACCCTCATGGCGTTACATTGCTGCGGCTGGGCATGGATTTCACCTTGCATCGCGGGAGTAGATGGTAGTGGAGCTATTGGTGGAAGAGATGCGGCTGGATGAGAAGGATGATATGCTTGTGAAATATCACCTCTAGAAGAGGGAGTCCCATAATACTCACCAGCTTGGTAGTGAGGTTGAGGAGTGATGTGACCAATAGAGTGATGTGGGGAGATTGGCTACTGCACGTAAGATGCATATGGGTCAGGTTGCTGGTAAGGATACTGTTATCTTGGTGGTGGCATTCCCCATGATTGTGCATGCTGCCACTATTGATATTGCTCAATTAGTTGTGGTGGAGTTCCACTTGGATAATACATTAAGGGTTGGTGGAACTGTTTTGGGTTACCTTGGGGGTAAGGTAACCTTCGAGGTGCTTGCCGTTTGTTCAATCATGGGTTGAGTGCATACACCCCGACTCTTGCAAATGTGAGATTATAGGGCAACATCCCTTAGAATGGTCATATTGACATATTTCACATCCACTATCATTATCTGTTTCTAACTCCATAACCTCTTTAATGATGGCAACTTTGCCCTTACCCTTGCTACGTGCATGTTCAGCTTCTCTCTTTTTTCTTTTTTCATGACCACTACCTTGCTCTCTAGACTCTACTATTTTAAGAACATATTGAAATCTATTATATAGGGAATCCCACATTTGGTCTACCTTTGGTAATACTTCTAATGTCAACTTTTGGATAGGCAAAGTTTTCCTATTCACCATCTCTTTGAGTGGTGACTCTTCTTCATCCTCACAAAATCATACTCCCCTCTTTCGAAGGGAAGGATCTCGGTTATATTCTTCCACACTTTCTCTCTTCCATAGCTCACCTTCTTCCTTAGCAACTTGCTCTAATAGTCTTTGAATTTGATGGGACCTAAGCTCGGATAGTCTTCCCTGGGCATAAGTCCCAAGGGTTCTTCTCGTTTCATGCCTAAGCCCATCTATAAGATGGTGCAGTTGATCATTTTGCGAATAACCATGGCTAGGACAATGGTGTAACAGTGCATAATATTGGCCCATGGTAGCTTCCAAGGGTTCATGTCCTCCTTGTTTCTAGCCTTAAATTTACTTTCGCAAGTTAGACACTCGGGAGTATGTTTGGTACTTGTCATTAAATAGTTCTAACATAGTACTCCACCTACGAATGGATTCCAATTCTAAAGACCGGTACCGGCTTTCTGCTTCTTTAACTAGTGTATGTGGAAACAACTTAAGTTTGTGTCATTCATTCTCTATATTTTGTAAGGCACACACATCATGGAATGCTTGTAAGTGATTCTAAGGATTAGCGTTGTATCCCCCTTCAAATCATGGGATATTGTTCATATCTAATCTCTTGATCCTACTATCTTTCTGGTGCCTTGTTGGAATTCTAATAGCCTCAGTTATGTCCAACATACTTCGAGTAGCGAGTAGGGGTTCATTGTGATCGTCTCATCCATGGTGTTTATGATGCCTCTATTATTCCCTACTCTCCCTTCTTCTATGTCATGACTCTCTAGAGTGCCCTTGTTCCCTTTCCTGGTTGTTTCGTCTATGACTTCCACTCTACCTACCTTTATCCCCATGGTCTTTTTCCTTATGACTACATTTGAATATTTAAGGAGAGGGTGAAGGAGATGATGAAGGTGAAGAAGAAGGAGAACCGTCACCATGATGGTGTCTGCTACCTTCTCTTCTGAGGTCTCGGCCCCGATTGCGATTGCGATCAGAATGTCCACCTTTATCATGAGTTCATGTCCCTTTTTTAGATCCTTTGTGCCCATGAGTATCAAAACCTGGGTTATGAATAGTGGAATGAAGGTTTTGATACACAACCCCTTGGCCAAAGTCATGGGGAGGAACATTGTTGTGTGGGTGACTGCCTGAGGCAGGTTCACCACCCTCAATTTCACTTAAGACATGTGGGACATCTTGCGACCACTTACCCTTCAAAGACTTATTATGTCTCTCTTGTTGCAAATCCCTTTGATGTTGTGCCTCCATGGGATGGTATTCTCTCAAGTCATGGTCTTGCATAATGTATTCTGCATGTAAGTGCGGCATGCCAATTTGTGTGAGGGCATGAAGAAGCATGCTTGGGACTGAACGATTGAGAGGTAACACTATGTTAACTTCTAAGTCTCACCAACGCAGTTGTTTGTCTTGATGGAGGGTAAAGGTGAAGTTTGGTATATACTCATCGGGATGAATATATGCCACTCGAACTTGTTGAGGGATTGGCGGATCAACATCATGTGTATTACGCCATTGACTATTTCCTGTTTCAGACCTAGGTGGTGAGGTGCTTTCATACGAAGAAGGAGACATACTTGTCTGTTCAGTGTGCAATGTATTCTTGTTTATTATTTTCTCAACCAACCCTATGGGTTTGTTCCAATGATGTGAATGACTTCCTATATTCTAATTAGTGCACAAACAACTAAGTCCCCGGCAATGATGCCAATNATTCTAATTAGTGCACAAACAACTAAGTCCCCGGCAATGACGCCAATGATGAGCGACGAGGTACCTCTATGCTCAACCATACGAATATGAGTGTTTCACACATGATTTGGTCAAATTCCAAGGACTAAGTGCTTATGTGTCTTTGTGGAACAAGGACGGGTTGGTTGATCATTATCTTCCCAAGCTTACCTGTATGTCACGATTGTATTGTTAAGTAAGCTTGAGGCATATAATTTTTATAGCTTTTATGTTTTTATGTCCTATGCTAGTAGGGAAGGAGAGAGGTAACTACGTGACTAATTCAACTTAACTACTCATTAACTAAGTTCTAACTAATCCTAACACTAGCATCCGTTCCCACTTACCATACACATCTAGAACTAGTGCAACATTGCTGGGATTACTAAACACTAATTGTTACTAGGTTACCAAGCATTACACGCATGCTTGAAGTGGTCGTGCTTGTGTAATTTAACGATTTGCTTAATTGATCAAAATGACTTGCTGTGCTAATAATAAAAATGTAAAGTGCATGAAATAAAATAAAATAAAATAAATGCATTAGAAAATAAAATAAAATAAATGTGTAAGAAAACAAATCTCAAGTACTACAAGGATGAATCAAAGAGCTCATCTTTATTGCCGTACACAAGGTATGCTCAGGTACACAATGCTCGAATAAAGATCCATCCATACTTAGACCTCCTGTTGCAGGCACTTGGAAAATACTCTAACTTTCAAACAGACTACAAGAGTTTCGCTACTTGACTGCTAAAAGACTTCTTTCCCAATTGTGCACTTGTGCACTGTATTTATAGGCTTGGGAGCAACTACTCTAATAATTAGAGTAACCACTCAAATAATTAGAATAAACCGCTAGAGTAACTACTCTAATAATTAAAATAAACCGCTAGAGTAACTGCTCTAATAATTAGAATAAATTGCTAGAGTAACCGCTCTCATCACTAACCATAAGGATTAGGTTATCTATAAAGATACTACTACCTCAGTGATAGCATCCCTCATGACTATGGGTGTTTACATTAATGCTAATAATAATCTTGAGGTTAATGTGAAGCCCCACTAGAATAGTACTATTGTGGCTAGTAGGGTTGCTTGTAGTTAATTTGTACATAAGGTAGCCTCCTTGGTGTTCCCATAGAAATGTTCTTTACACATCTACAAGAACACCTCTATGAACTAAGTGTTGAAATACTTAGCATGCAACCATAAATAGTCTTTAGATTGATGTAACTTTTAATAAATCAATGATTATAAAATGAATGGGCACAAATCTTTCAATCAAATATGGACTTATCCTACTGCACATGTTCTAGGAATAATAGGAAAATGATGAAAAACATGAAGTTCTTAATACAAAAAATGACTAAGTGTAAAATCATTGGAAAAATGAATAAGTATGGATTATTAGAAAAACAACTAAGTGTATAATATGATATGAACAATGGAATAAAAAATTAAGTGTAAACTATAGATAACGACCATAAAAAATTTAAAACAATGTAGTTTTGATGTAAGAGAAATAGTTTCAATTTCCTCTCCAAACAATTGAATTTTTACATTGAAAAATGGCTAAGCATAGAATGCTAAAAATTTGACTAAGTATAAAATGAAAACATTAGAAATGGAATATAAAATAAGTATAGAACTTGTATAAAAGGATGTAAATGTTGAATTATTAATATTATTCTGTAAAGAAAAGGATTTCAAAGCCCTCCTTGAAAGTTGTAATTTTTATGTTAAAAAAAAAACTAAGTGTAAGATGCTGAAATTTAACTATGTGTAAAATGTTGAAAATTTGACTAAGTATTAAAAGATTGAAATTTTGATTAAGTATAAATTATCAAAAAATAAACTAAGTATAGAATAAGATATAAATGATGGAATAAAAATGAAGTGTAAAGTATAGATAGAGAAAGTACAATATTCAAACTGTAGTTTTTACATGAGACAAGTTTTGATGCAAGATAAGTTTTGATGTAAGCCAAGTTTTGACATGAAAGAATGGTTGAGCATAGAACATGATAGGAAAATAATGTAATATATAAGAGAGAGAAAATTAACCAAGTGTAGAATGGATGTAGGTAAGTGCAAAATAGAGAGCTTGCATAGATGTGGAAAAAGATCCCACAAGCATATGTTGTATTGATTAAAACAAAGAAAGAAAAAAAAAATATTCACCTCCTATGGAGGGCTGATGAGTGGCGAGGTGCCCCTACACTCAACCATATGAATATGAGCGTTTCACGCACGATTCGGTCGAACGTCATAGACGGGCTAGTTGTGGTATCTAGATAGTTACTTGCTAATCGCAGTTCACTGTCTTCCCACCTAGACTAGTATTTACTTTGTCATGTATGGTTTAGTCTAGAGTGAGGTGTATGATGTAGTTTCTAACCTAGTGCTGCTCCTGGAGGTAATGGAAAATTACTTTAAATAAGCTAAGAGGAAAATGGAGAGAGAGTTAAGCTAATAGGAGATAAGGGGAGAGAATCTAAACTAGCCTAAGTGTGATGAGCATCCGTTCCTTAATCATCCGTACATATCTTAGGCCTCATGTATAACTACTACTGGGATTACCAAGTGCATGGCCCATGTACGCTACTAGGATACCAAGTAGTCACACTTAGATGCTCGTGATCAAGTCATACTCATTCCACATTTAATAGTAATAACAATTAAGTAATTAAACTAAGTGAATGCTACAATGATGAAGTAATCTCGATCTTTATTTCTAGTCATGTGCATGTCCAAGTACGTCACACTCGAATAAAGGATGCTGTACAATTACAATCATCACGCTGTGGGCATGCACTGGGAGAAAGGGTTGAGAAAGACTAAAAATGAAAACTAACTTCTAACTAAAAACCTTGTTACCCCATCGTTCATCTAAGGTGTATTTATAGGCTTGCACAAAAGCCATGATATCGTGAGCTAGGCCACGATATCGTGTACATGATATCGTGACCTAATGAATCATGATTCATCATACTCCCACAATTGAATAAAAACTTGTCCTTGAGTTAAACAAAATGAGAACAAGCCCCATTGATTACACAGTGGATAGGTATGGAATTATTAATTGACTAGGGATTTATTCATGCCACAGTGGAGAACTCAATAGAACAAAATTGGGACACAACACAAAATTACAAAATTGCAAAATTGTAAACTTTATTTAGCTCATTTGGTTCCAGGTGGCGATGGCTCCTCCATTGGTCGCTTCCCCTTGTCCTATGCTCCAAGTTTTGGAATTTGATGACTCTGAAGTAGTGCCTAGAGCTTTTCCTCTTCTGTTTGGGGATCCTGTGCCATCCATGCTGATGCTCCAATGTTTGACGAAGTCGACACCTCCCATGGGCACAATAGGTGTGGGAACATCTTATTTGCTTTGACATACCAGGTTGCAAACAACCGTCGTTCCTCCTCGTAGGCTCTGGCTTTATCCCTGTACTCTCAAAAATCCATAAGCCATCGAGCTAAGTCTGCTATGACATCTTTCTGGCCTTGGTAGCTGATCTTAACCACCTCTAGTTCAGAATTTGTGACTTCTAGCTTCTGCAACGTTTTCTTATGCTCCATGAATTCTACTTCGTATTTGGCATAGGTGGCAGCTACCTGCTTCTCGAGCTCTATTCTTGGGCATCCTGCTGTCAACATGGCTAGATTGGCATTCTGTAGGTTTGCCAATTCTATGTACTCTATGAGGTCTTGAATCTATAGGTCTCAACTTTTAAGTTCCGCTTGGTGGACAAATGCATATGTGTCCAATATGGCCTGCCAATTAGTGTGTTGAGGATTGGAAGTGTTGATGTGGGCCTTGGCCATATGGATCTTCTTTTCTATTACTTACTTGTACATTTCCACTTGGTCTTTGAAGTGCTCCTTTAACTTTTCATGCCGCTTGGCTTTGTTTTGCCACGCACTTATTTCAATGGCTGTCTTTTGATGAATTACACATACCTCCTCCATTGAGAGGGTTCTATTCTCTCTAGCCAAGTGGTTCATGTCTTGGTTGACCATGACCAACTATTCTCGTAATTGCTGAAATTTTTCCTTGAGAACATTCTTCTATTTCTTCACAGTGGTCAACCGAAGATTATCAGTAGCAAGTTGTTTTTTCTCCTCCTGTAAGGCTCTAAGTGCCTTGGCATGCACATAGATTTGCGATTGTGCCTTGGAGGCATCCCAATTGGCCTTCTCTTTCTCCTTCACCACTCTTTTATTATTTGCCAATAGTTTATTAAGCTGCTCTATTCTGAAAGTGTCGAGCTGGTTTGCAAGAATAAATTGAGATGGGTCTCGTTGTGCAGCTTACAGGGTGACGAGCCTCTCCTAGAGTCTTGTCAACTCCACTTTTGCGTGCTCGACCCTAATCTCTATCATGACTAGCTTTCCTTTGGTGGAGATGAGGTCTGATTGTGCTGCCGTGACATCTTGTGGAATGTTAAACAAGGGTGTCATTACTTGTCCTATTTATAGCAATCGATCAAGGACATCCTCATGCTCCATAAGAGTCATTGAGGAATCGGCCAGAGTTTGAGCATCTCGTGCACCTGTGAAAGCTGCTAGTGGCACAACAAGGACATTGAAAGATTTTTTGATGTGATCTACGACCACTTCTATAGCTCTCGCTGCATCCTAGTGCTACATGACCACCATTGTGGCCCCTTCACCTATTTTTAATTACACCTAGAAAGACACAGTGTTCCCTGAAATCTGTTGTGACTAATAAGTCTCCCCTCCTTCTATTTGGATGGAAACCTCACCCCATGCATGATTAATAAAAACTGTGGGTCATACGGTGTCATCGATGATGCGGAAGAGATTAGCATCATCACAACTTCCCCAACTGACTGTCTCAACAATGGCCCTGAGGTGGCTCATAGATGGTCTGTAATCCTATAGCAGTGGTGGTGGTTGATCTTGCTAGCTTGTGCTAGGCATTGCTTCTTGTTGTTGACTAGGCCTTGTGCTTGGAAGTTGGCTAGGCCTTGCAGTTTGAGCTATAGTGGATCCCATCATTTGTTCTTACTCTTGCTCTGGCTCTTGTGTCTTACTAGCACTTTTCCTTGGATCTAGTGGCTTTAGTAGTTCAATGAACGAATCATTCTAGGCTCTTCTAAGGATGTCATTGGTGTACCTCAAAATACCAGCACGTTTGCATAACTTCCTAATGAAACAAGGGAAGGGCAACGCAAACTTCCGTGTCTTGTGTTCTTCAAACCACCTTAAGATCTCCATGAGATATAGATGAGGAAGGTTAGCTTTAGCCTTTCCCATCAATATTGCACTTCCTCTTATCACATATGTTGAGATTCTTTTTAATCCTCTCATGGGGAAGATGTGATAAACACCAATCTTGAAGTATATCTTTTCTTCTAGCGTCAACTCTCCACATGTCTTGTCTTCGTTTTCGTATGCCCTATCCAACCAAAATCTTCGTGCATCAACATCCGAGTGAGTAGACAAGTGAATAATTTTTGGCCCTATATTCTAAAGGTTCAACACTTCTGAGATGGCCTTGGTAGAAAAATCTATAGACACACCGCAAATGTTGACTATGGTGCCTTCTTCCTTATTGTGCTAAAATTGGTACGTTTCTCCTAAGTACTAGGCACCACTTTCAAAGAAGATAGGCCATAATGGAGACCCTTTGAGTTGGTCCCTAACAACCTCAAGAACGAATTCTATGAAAGATCCAAAGTTCAATTCCATGATCACTATAGTCGACGAGGACTTTTCATGTATGGCCTGAACACACTTCGTGGACAATGTGAGTTGTTGTCCTTGTTTAGGTGGTGCAGTAGCTCCTCCTTCTACCTGTCCCGATTATACAGTAGTAGAAGTCTCTTGATGGATGCTAAATGATTGTGCCTCCTACTCTGCATGTTGTTCAGGAGACGCTTGTCCTATGCCTCTCCTGGGTCGCTTGGACACACCTTAAGAGGGTACTTCTTGTTGTCCATGCTTTGGGGCCATCTGCAATTACATGGGGTTAGTCATTAGTAAGATTGCTTACCAAAGGTAAGTTATACCTTACTTCTTACTTTAATGAATTCATCTCTTATTTCGTGTGATTTAAAGTTAATAATTTTTATGAGAATGTCCCCTTAAGGTTTTAATATTTGGCCCACTTTGATTAGGTGGCTTCACAATTT
>MNCI01001885.1:180769-196426 GCA_015680685.1 Gnetum montanum
TTTGAAGTAGGGTACTTAGAAAAATTGATGAATTTTTGAAATTCCTAACTCAAAAATGAAGGATTTGAAGTTGATGTAAAGGGTCCAAGGTAATATTGATCAGGACTGAAGGCACAAAAAGGATAATGGTGTAAAATTTGGCAATGGAAGTCATGAAGAGTATGAGGAAAAAGGACATGTGTTGGTACATAGGAACATTTGAANGAGGTATGAATTCAATGCTATATAAGACACAAGTCACAAATACATGGATAGCGAGATGAGGCAAATTGTAGAAGGGATTGCAAAGATTGGGACATGAGGTAACTGACTCAGGGCACAATGAATTCTCAGTGTAAGGCATGATTAATGTGTCATTAACCCGTTATTCAAAAATTAGGAGCAAGTCCATTGCTCTAATCAGTGACATCGCATTATTTTTTCCTATGATAGACAACAATAAGAGCATCATGATGGCAAGGCATACGATCACTTGATGTTTTGTGCAAGGGAAGAGTGATTTTGCTTTGTGGCACTCTTCTTCTTTTTTCTCTCTCTCTCTTTTTTGAATGAATGCTTAAGCTAGAGGAGCCGCCTACCTTCAGGCATGGGTGCATGTCTTTCTAGTGGGACCCCCTAGAATAGCATTGAGTTTCCTTGATTGAGTGCCTTTTGCTTACTTTTACTCCTATTTTTCATTAGATCTACAAGGATCTTAGTACAACCAAGTTGCATGATAACTCCTATAGATGTCACCAAAGAGAATCCACAAGTCCCCTTAATGTCATACCCTGGCCATTCCTACTTAGTCCATCCTTCTTCACTCTGGGTATAATAACACAAGGTTAATTTAAGTTTTAATGGTTAGGAATATCATTGTACCCAGGATAGAACCTCTTATTAATGGAATGGGTAGGTGGATGTTATGGGCTTGCTATTCAAGTAATTAGTTACCTGAGACTTGATAGTAGAGAACAACACCTCAACCAATGAGTCACATGAGTGCTTTATTCGTAGATGAGATTACTCATAAAAAGATAAAAAGATAGAAAGATAAAGTAATAAATTAAAAGGTAAAAAACTAGAAAATAAAAAATTGTAAAATTAAAGAAAAGGAAAACATTTATTAATTCTACTGTTGTTAGAATGGGGGATACCCCCCATAACTAAATGGTTGAGCATATTTAGAATTAATAAATGGAAGGTTGGGATCCTTACATGTTGGAAATATTGGAACCCAGTCATACTTACCCCATTGGGGTTCACACACTTGATTAGAGTTGACATAGTGGGGCAAGTTATAAGATGTGGTTAATTTATAAGGAGTTGACCCACTATGGTACTTGTGATCGTAAAATGGTATGCAAGGATCAACATGTCTCCCCATGTGGCTATATTCATTAGGTCGTATGGTTGTTGGAGTATTGAGTGGTGGCCCTGATACGGTAACATGAGGAATTGGGTTCAAAGAGGAAGATGCACCATAGTGTTGGGCTTGTGTTGGGTTGGAGGATACAGTGGTTTCAAAACTGTGTTGTCCCTTCTTAAAGTCATGTCTAAAGAAGGGATGCCTTTGATGTTGTAGAGGATTCTGATTGCTATTGAAAATAGAAGCACAAGTAATGTTCATGGGTTGATGCTGTGGTGCAAATCCTTCGAGCATAATTGGTGGTGATGTAGAAGGAGGTGAAGAATGAGAATTTTGAAATTGAGGAGAAGTGTAAGGTACCCAAGGTGGTGGTCTTGTTGGTGAGGATACAGGTTGATAGTATTGAGGAGAATAATAATAATGTGACGAGATAGAGGATGTTGACCCAGTTGGGGAAATACGATGTTGAACTTGATAAGCACTTAGGTTCGAATGGTATGAAGGGTGTAACTAGTTTGGGGATGGACTCCCCCACGATTGGGATTGTTGCCACTATGATCAAACACCATATTTCTACACGAACTCTGGATGTAACATGCTTCCCCAATGCTCATGTAAATGTGACAAGATTGGGCATTGGCCCTTGGGGTGATCATACAGACAAATGTTACATTGATACATATGATTGGTAGTTAAGTTCTTATTCTCTTCAACCCTTCTTTTCGATTGTCTAAAGGTGTTTTGTCCTATTTCTTGGGTTGTCATAATTCTACCTCTAATAGCATTGGCATATTCTTCACATTTTTCATGCATCCATTCCATCATCTTATTGATCTATGCCTCAACTTCATCTAATGATTGTAGTATTGGCAAAGATGGTTTCACCTCCTTGCAATGAGTTGATTTCTCCTCCTCATAATCATGGGCCCTTGTTGATTTTTGGGCCCATTAAGATTTTTCAGCATTTTCCCATTTAGCCATTTCTTTTTCTTCTTTTGCTACCCGCTTGATAAGCTCTTGGAATTGATGGGTTCATAGTTCATATAGTTGACATCAAGCATACATCCCTAGGGTTTCCCTTGTTTCATTATGGAGCCCATCCATGATATGGTACATTAGCATTTCCTTGGAGAACCCATGGTCTGGGTAGTTTTTTAATAGCACATAATATCTTCCTAAGGCCATGTCCAAGGGTTCATGTTGCTTTTGTTTCCATTCTTGGATTTGTCTCCTCAAGGCCGACACCTTGGCATAGGTTAGATATCGTTCAGTAAAGAGTTCTACCATTATTGGCCAACTATGGATTGATTTTTGTTTTAACGATCTGTACCACACTTTTTCTTGGCCAACGAGTATCATAGGAAAGAGCTTAAGTTTTTGCCATCCATTATCAATGTTGTTCCATGCACAGGCATCGTAGAAGGCTTGTAAATGTTGTTGTGGATCTAATTCATAGCCTCTTGAGAACTTGGTAAAGTTATTTAAGTCAAGCCTAGGTAGATGACTTTCCTTGCGATGCCTGTGGGATATTTGAACAACCTCTTGTATATGCATTAGGATCTTAATGGCCAGCAAGGGTTCATCATCACTAAGTGGGTTGTGAGTTTGTGCATTGGGATGACATTGTCCTTGTTCATGTTGGCATTTATGCTCATAGGAGATCCCTACATCAAATTGGGTACTCCAAACTTCATCTTCATCATTATATAATTCGTTGGTTCTCCAATGAATTGCCTTACTATTTAATGCATTATCATAGTCTTGTGAGAGAGACATCGTTGTAAATTTTTGTGTGATTTAATTGCAATTATTATTATTATTATTTTTGAAAGATATATCGTTAATACTTTGTTACAGCAAGCTTGTATGATGTAACTAATCTAAATAACTAATACCATCCCTAACAACGACGCCAATGATGAGTGGCGAGGTACCCCTACATTCAAACATATGAATACGAGCGTTTCACACAAGATCTGATTGAACTACGTAGATGGGCTAGTTGTGGTATCTAGATAGTTACTCGTTGATTGTAGTTCGTTGTCTTCCCACCTGGACTAGTATTTGCTTTGTCACATATGGTTTAGTCCAAAGTGAGGTGTATGATGTAGTTTCTAACCTAGTGCTACTCTTTGAGGCAATGGACAATAGCTTTAACTAAGCTAAGAGGAAAAGGGAGAGAGAGTTAAGCTAATAGGAGATAGGGGGAGAGAATCTAAACTAGCCTAGGTGTGATGAGCATTCATTCCTTAATCATCCATACACATCTTAGGCCTCATGTATAACTACTACTGGGATTACCAAGCGCATGGCCCAAGTAAGCTATTGGGATACCAAGTAGTCACACTTAGATGCTCATGATCGAGTTGTACTCATTCTATGTTTAATGGAAATAACAATTAAGTAATTAAACTAAGTGAATGTAGCAATGATGAAGTAACCTCAATCTTTATTTCCAATCATGTGTGTGTCCAAGTACATCACACTCAAATAAAGGATGTTGTACAATTACAATCATCACATTGCGGGCATGCATTGGGAGAAAGGGTTGAGAAAGACTAAAAATAAAAACTAACTTTTAACTAAAAACCTTGTTACTCCATCGTGCACCTAAGGTGTATTTATAGGCCTACACAGGAGCCACGATATTGCGTATATGATATCGTGAGCTAGTCTGCAATATCATGTACATGATATCGTAGGTGCGATATCGTGACCTAATGAATCATCATTCATCAAGGGCCAAACTACAAATGGTAGGAAAAAAATAGAAGTATGATAGGATAGATAATAGAAGCTTAGATCTAAAGTAAAATATAGATTTAAAGGATGGAATTGTACCTCTAGACGATTGGGTGGTGGATAGAAAAGCTGTAGACATGATTCAGAATCAATTTTGGGCTAAAATGGGGTTGTTTTGGCCAAGGTTCTTGTTATTGATGTAGGAGCTAAAAAATTCCAACTCTGGAAAGTAACATGGAAGTCTAAAGATTCTCTCATGGAAGTGACATAGAAGGTGTAGAAGGCATTGAAGGTGGTTGAGGAGCATGTAGGTGTTACAGTGGTGGTAGGTACTCATGCTCTCTATCTCTTGAAATCTAAATAGTACTCTCAAATCTCAAAAATTTGACCATGTCTCCAAAGATTCCTATTTTGCTTAATATCGAAAAATCCAACCATTCCACTAAAAGAACCAACCCAAAGATTCCAATCCTAAGCTTGTGCTTCGAGCTTGTATTTATAGGCTCAAAGTTACCAAGTTTAATTTAGGGTTACTAAAACCAAACTTGGAATTTTAGCAAGTTGTCTAAAATTGACACAAGTTTGACCTTTGGCTTCAATGCCATGCATCATTTTTGCATTTGATGTTAATTCTTTGATATTTGATGTCAGTTAGCTCTTTAATGTTCCACATTAATCTTTCTTTCAACATCGAATGTCATGTCATAATTACAAAAATTTTGATGTCGTGTTAATCATACTTAGAAAAATTTTGACACTAGAGCTCCAACAAATTCTAACTATTGTCAATTCCAACACTTAGAAAAATTTTGATGCTAGGGCTCCAACACTTAGAAAGATCTTCACCTGTGCCCACTTTGACACTTTGAAAAATTTTGATGCTGGAGCTCCAACACTTAGAAAAATTTTGACCTATGCCAACCTCAACACTTAGGAAGTTTTTTAGACATCATAGAAAATTGAGTCTATAAGTTAGATTATGAATCCAAATGATTTCCAATGGTACCTTGGAGTTGAGAATGTGTCTTGTGATGATGTATTTAGGGGATTTCATGTTGAAATTCTCATGGAAGGAGGTTGAAAGCACACTTAGTTTCATTTCAAAGAGAAGTGAAAAAATGGGTATAACATTACTTCCTCTTGATGGATGCTATTGAGGTGTCGAAGGAGGGTCCATCAAGAATAGATTAGATGTTGAATTAATGTACCTACAAAAGAAAAAGTAAGAAGAATGAAGTGGAAAAATGGGAGAATACTATAATATTATCCATACACTAGTCACAAGGATAGTTCTATGACATAGAAAGCAGGCATGACTAAATCCTACACTCAAGATGGTTGAAAGGATGTCATTTATGATATTCACATCTTGTCCCACTCATGTCCTCAACACATCCTTAACAGAATAGAATAATTCATTCAATTCTCACTAAACATGATGATGAGAGAAAAGAAGATGATATAGGAAAGGGAGTTAGAGGAAAAATTAAAAGGTAAAAGTGGAGAGATGAAAAATAGACTTGCAAAATTGAGAAAACAATAAAATTAGGGAAAGAGATGAGAGAAATCACCTATACATCTAAAATGAAATGCTACGATGCAAAAATGGGACATGGCTAAATCTCATGCTCTAATGATTGCTAATGCTTTATAGATTTGATTTCCTTCCTATGATACTCAAACTCAACACACCCTTACATGGAGTTAAAAATGACATAATACTCATCGCTCACTACATAAGATAGATTGTTGATTAATATCCTCACCATAGTGTGTTGTAGAAGAAAATTAGTAGAATGGGATATGAAGAGATTGGGAGAGATATATGAAACTTAATGAAGGAGGTAGAAGAAAAATAGAAAAAAATAGAGAGAAAAAGAAAAGAGAAGTGAGATAGAAAGAGGAAGCACAAACACAAAAAGTGTAATAAAATGTAGATGAGATAGAAAAAGAGTTAGAGTAAACCTTATGGTTCTCACTCTTTTTCTTTTATTTTCTTTATTCTTCTTCATCTTCTTTTTTCTTTCTTTCTTTCTTTCTTTTTGAACCTCAAATGTAGTGTTGTTTAAGGTATGCCCTGTTCACTAGGTCCAAGTATTGATTTCCATTTGAATCAACTAAGCAGTATGCTTTGTTGCCAAGGCTCTTAATGAAAATGAAGGGGTCTTACCATTTCAGTGAGAACTTGGTCATCTCAGCATTAGGAAAATGCCTAAGGATAAGGCCACCTTCCTTGATGTCTTTGAGCCTAACATGCTTATCATAACACCCTTATCAATGACCTATAAAATATCCTATAAATAGCTAGTACTTATGCTACAAAATCCTAAGGATCTAGATTTAACCTTGATTTAGTAACTCAAAAGGAAGTAGTAAAATAGATAAAAATTATTAATTAGGAGTATAAATACAATATATCAATATAGAGTAGCAAAATTTTATAATACTCACATGTATAATTAAATTAAATTTACTTAGAGAAAATTTGAGATTTACATAGCCACAAAAAGGATCTTATCCAAAAATTCCACTAGTTGCATCAAAAAATAATGTGTAAAATAATGATCTCAATGACACTTGTTTCACCTCAATTGAACATCTAGAAATAAAGTTATTCACATTTTAAATTTACTAAATTAAATACTAAAATATTAATATATAATACCAAATAATATTAAATTTTTGCAACCTCACATAAATGAAAAATTCATATCTATCATACTTGATTATTTATTCATAAAAGTAGATACATGGCTCAAATATCTAAGTATACAAGGTTTCTAGTTTGCAAAAATACAAAATATATAGAAATTATTTTTCAAGCGTAAAGGGTCCATCTTGTACAGAATTGATCCACCTTTTATCCCATGTTCCTCTTCTAGTGTCTTCATGGCTATTCTAGGCTCTCTCCATTGAAATGCAAGAGGAATCAGAACTCCTAAAATAAGAAAGGTTATTTTATTTCCCTTTTCATGGAGCATAAAGTTTATGGGCCAAAATTCTTAGGCTACAAGCTAAATAGAGGTTTTCAATAAAATATTCAAAAATGTTTTCTAGTCCAAAAATGCCACAAATTTTCTAGAAATTCAAAAGAAATCTAAATATCCAAGGAAATTCAGAAATCCAAAAAAATGTATATTTTATTTAGGCATCTGCGAAGGCTAGGTCTTGGTTACCCTTACTACCAAAAATATATATTGATAGGTATTGGAATAATCTCACTACTATCATTGGATTATCCTTGTGATCTCAAACAAGTCACTCATGGCTAGGTCTTGGCAATAGCCTCACTACTAACATCCTCAATAGTCAAGGTACACGTATCATTAGAAGGATAGGTCTTGATTATGCCTCATTGCATACCACTAGACTTAATTTCTTAGTGCCATGGTCCTAGCTAAATCCATAACCTCACATGAACTTATGAATCAAAATTCAAGGTAAGAAATCTATCAAACAACCCTTGTTTTCGTGGCATGGGTCCCATTAATGAATACTCCACTACTACATGCAAACAAGGACATCTAAAAGATTCACATCTTCTACTACAAATTGAGAAAAATCGATCCCCACAAATATTATTATTTTATTTCAAAAATTCAAAAGGTGTTCAAATTGGCAAAAAAATTCTACAAAAGCTCAAATTCTATAAGATTCTTACAAAATCATGTTTATGTCATGAGAAGATTCCAAATATTCATAAAATATCTAGCAGCAAGTTGGCCATAATTTTTTCAATTTCCAAATTCACTAGAAGATAGAAAATGGTATGAGTAGATTTAAAATATTATTTTTTTAAGAAAAAACCCAAAATTATGAAAATCTAGTAGAATCTCAGCATATTAACTAAAATCATAGAAGAATAATAGAAGACCAGGAAACATAGAGGAGAAATAGAAAAGTCATAGCAATTAGGGACAACCATGTGAAAGGAAAATATAATAAACTTCCTTACTTGTGTTGGTAGGGCTTCTATAATTTTCTTGTGTCTTCCTTTCCCACCCAATGCTCTCCATTGGTTTTCTCTTTGCTTATCCTATCACACCCATAACCCTTCTTCAAACTATGACAAGATGCATTTAGGATAACTACCTATTTATAAGAGAAAGAATAGAAGAAAATAGGCTCAAATCAACTTCAAAATAAAGAAAAAATGGGGAAAACATGTTTTAGAAAAACATGACAGGACACTATTTTATGAAAATTCTAGTTACAAACTATAAAACAAAAAAACAAGTGATGGGAAAATAAACAGCAAAGAGAGAAAACATCTTCTAGTGATGGACTTTAGTAACTCCTTCAATGTCAAATGATGTTTCTTTGAAGTGGAAATGAGCTCGAAGAGGGAAATGTTTGTCCCTTTTGACTTTATGGCAACAACAATGAGGGGCAAAGCCATGCCCCCAAAAGTTGGATTTTTGAAAGTTGGTGTAAGGGAGATAGCATCAAATGTGGTTGGTGGTGGTGAGATGACAATGGGAGTAGGGGGATTTGCATTTGATGCACCTTGGAATGAAACTTTCTTTTTGTTTGGCTTGTTAGCTAGTTCTTTCTCTTTCTCTTTGTTAGTGGTCACTACCTCCTTTTGGGCCCTTGTGAGTTTTTGACAGGTGAGGTGGGGGTAATGAGCAAAGGGGAGGTTCTTTTGACTTGGTTGGAGATGAAGGATGATATGGTGGATGCATAGTGTAGGGTAAGATAGAAGGATGATAAATAGGGTGAGTAGTTTTCAAATTCTATTCCTTGAAGAACATAGAGGATAAGAGAAAGTAGGCTAGGAAGGTGTAGGAACTTCATCATCATGAGGAGTCATATCTATGACTAATGAATCCCTTCATATGTTCTATGAAGGAGAAGCATTACCATCATTCTAAGGAAGATTGATTATAAAAGGCTTCTTAGATCTTAATGGGGTAAAGTAAGAGGATGAGGGAGACTAGTAGTAAGAGGGATCCATTTATATAACCAAGGGAGCTCATGGGCAACTTCCTTTGGGTTGCTAGTGAAAGGCTGCAATTCACCTTAAATGGGAATTCAAAGGATCCTAATAAATTTGCATGTGTTAGTTACTAGAATAGACAGAAGTATTGAACAAAATTGCTCCTTTTTCTACCAATGCCTAAACATCATCTTTAAGAGTGTTATAATCCTCTATATCATGGCTTGGCACTTCATGATAGTAGAAAAACATGTTGGGATTATGTCACTTAGGAACAAATGGCTCTCCTTCTACATGTTGGGAAGGATCAATGGCCAAGATTTAAAGCCTTTTGAATCAGGCTCTTGTTTATTCTGAAACTTGCTTAGGTGTTAGGTGTTCATCCTTTAGCAGTATGTTGTACAATTACATGTACATCATTGGAAATTTGTGGTACTTGGATTGGTCTTTTTGTAGCCTCCTTGATTATCCACTATCAAATGTGCTTTGTCCACTATCGTTAGACTTCATATTGGGACTTGCATTCTTGTTTTCCTCATTTCTTCCACCACTTAATGATGACTTGTTGCAATTTGGTCCACCAAAGCGAATGTCTGACTAGTATTTTGAGTAGACTTATCTCTACCTGCTACTTTACTTTGTTTTTGAATTTATCCCATTCTAGATTATTGTGTTGAATGACCACCTTCTCAATGTGTTTAGCAGAGGTGATTGCATCATGGAGGCTAAGTGGCCTGGGGTAGATCAACTTATCTTTAATGTAGTCATTAATAGCTCCTTGGAAAATGTCTAGAAGATGACCATCAAGTAGTTGATGTGAAAGCTTCATGGTCACTAATGTCCACCTAGAGATAAACTTGGAGATTGACTTGGTGTGGACCTATTTGACTATTAGGAACTTTTGCAAAGTACTACTCTTAGTGATATTATACTTGAACCTTTCCACAAAGGTGATCAAGAGTTACTCCAAGAAGGTGATAGATCCATGGGAAAGAGTTCTATACCATTCAAGTGCTTTTCTAGCTAAGGATTTTGAAAAGCTTCTAAGGATGATGTGGGCATAATTAACTAGCAAGATGCATTCTTTGCAAAAGGTAATGACATGATTCATAAAATTAGATTATTCATTATAATTCATAATATTTGTTAGTGAAATGCCTTTGGGAACTTAAGTGGAAGAAATCAAAGGACTGATGGAATCAATGAGGAGATTGGTAATGGAGACTGTAAGACTACCCTCATGTAATGTTGTGGATCTTCATATTTAGTCTTCATTCACCTGAAGCCTAGACATGAGGTCTTGCAAAAAAATCATTAATTAAGGTGGAACACCAAAAATTGATGAAATAGTAGGATTACCCAAAATGGAATTATGAGAGAGCAAAAATGGTTATGTTATTATAGTGGCTAGTATAGGAATTTGAGATGCATTATACTAGGATACTTGCTACACAAGTAGAAGAAATGCAGTGACACTTGTGCTGATTAAGTTTGTGGCATATGTACTATTGGTTGAAAAGGGTTAAATGGTGGATTAACACTTTGTGCCAATGTTGAGAGAGAAGGATTGACTATAGTAATGTTAGGGAATAAATTGTAGACAAGAAGTAAGTTAATCACAAATGACATTGCAGTAATGAAAGCAAGAGCAATGGGGGTAATGTTTTGTGGAACATGCATGGAAAATGGATTGTTAAAGTCGATAAGATTAATGTGTTATAAACTAGGATCAAATACGTGGGTAGTGTGTTGATGAGAAAGGCTAGCAAGTAATGAAGTATGAGAATTTGCATTCTATTTACCATCAGAAATATTGACATCCCCACTTTTGGTGTGTTGTTCATGGAGAGCTACAAATTTTGGCTGCTAATATTGTTGTTAGGAATTCCAATGTTGCTTTCCATGGCTTGTATTTTGTCCCTAGTAAAGCAAATACTCTTCTAGCATTGCTTGGTCTAACTGGGTGAGCTCAATGGTCTAGTTTGAATTGGGCATTGATGAGTGGCGAGGTACCCCTACACTCAACCATACGAAACGAGCGTAGCACACATGATCTGGTCGAACTCCGCAAACTAAATATCGAAGCGTCCCATGGAACACTTGGGGTTAATCATTTGTTGTCTTCCCAAACTTACTTGTTGTTGTCACGGTGTATGGTTAAGTAAGTCTGAGGTATATGATTTTTTTGGTCTTTTATGGTTTTTCTCCTATGCTATGAGGTGAAGGGTTGAGAAAGCTAACTAACTCTAACTAAGGACCTAAGTCTAAATTAACTAGCATCAGCATCTGTTGCCACTTACCGTACACACCCTGAACTATGCAACTGTGGCTACCAAATGCTAATCGTTACTGGGATCACCACACGTAATGCACGTGCTCGAAGTGGTCGTACTAAGGCACTTAACTAGCCTAAACGTGATGAGCAGTCGATTCCTTGACTAGCCGTACACATCCGTGGATGCTCGTAATCAAGTCGTACTCATCCCGTATCTAGGAATTGAGGGTGAGAGAGACTAATCGCGATGAGCAACCGATTCCTTGATTAGCCATACACATTGGTCAATGCTCGTAATCAAGTTGTACTCATGCCATGCTAATGCAAGTAATAAATAACAGGTAAGAAATAGCATGTAATAAACCTATTGCATGCACTGCAAGGTTTATCCACAAAGCTCATCTTTATTGTCGTACACAACTTGCGTTCAGGTACAAAGTTGCTTGAATAAAGATCCGTTCACTTGGGGACTCCTACTGCAGGCACATGGAAAATATTCTATCTCTGGAGTGATCAATCTGCTAGAGTTTCCCTACTTTAAGCCCAAGATTGGAAATAAGGGGAGTGCCGCCTCTTATTTATAGATTTGGCGATGGATTGTGATATCAAGGTGGCTGCGATATCGCGTCTCATCATACCCCCATGACTAAATGAAAACTCGTCCTCGAGTTCCTTACAATAATATCGGGAAGGTATGGAATTATTGAGGGAAATGGAACTAATGGGATGACATGTGAACGGATCATTATTACAAGACTTGACAAAACTAGTGTTCATGACAACAAGGGTGAACACCTTATTACAATGACATCAGGCCTTAGTTGGCAACTGAGAAAGAGAGANTATATTAATGATGACTACCATAGGTGTAGGGTTTAGGAAGAAAATCAGAAATTTCAGGGCTAGGAGAAAATTGAAAAAATCAGGTCCCGTACCCCCATGACTAATCACGAACCTCTAGTAGCGTTAGAATGGAGAGAGAAAAGGAGTAAGAAAGAGGGATAACAAGGGACAACAAAAAACATCAGTGAAATGGATCTTAAGATGGTAATGAACAAAAGAAAATTAATTACAAAATGTTAAGGGAAAGAATTTAACTAATGCTCCAAATAGGAATGTTAGTGAGTCCTCCCCAAAGCAGGCTCATGCCCTTAATGCCTTGACAAACCCACATTCAAAGAGTCCATAGGCTCTGGGAACATCCTTTGGAACAAGAGTTAAAGTCTTAACCATAAGAATCTACCAAAAAGAAAACAATGCATCAACCAAAATATATACACTAATGATACAACTGGCAATGAGGTGAACCATGGAGAGAAGGATGGAGAGAAGAGAATGGAGTGGAATCCCAAGAACAAGGCGGTGTATAGTCCCTTGTGTAGTTCATGATTAATGTGACTGGGTAGTTCTCATTCCAGCTCTAGCCTCAAACCAACCACTTCCAGTGACTTCACATCAATGCATTTGACTAAACCATCCACTTGGATAACAAGGATGCATCGCCCAAGAGCCACCACCATTCCAACGAAACAAAGGAGAGAATGGGAAATGAGAAGGGCCTTAGTTAGAGGGAACACTTTTGGTTCCATAACCAGTGCCTGTAGCCCAAATTCTATTTCGTCTAAGGGGTGTGCTTTGAATTCTCACTTTTTTTTTGTTTTGTATTTTTATGTGTGAGAACCACACCATGCAAAGACTTTGTTATTTTTATTGCTCAGCTTCCCGGTGAGTGGGTAACATTGGAACGGTAAGAAAACTTAAGAAGAAAACATCCAAGCACCCAAGAGAATGACCAACACAAAAGCATCAAGTTCCCTTGAAGTCATACCCTTTGCAATCCTTGAGTCCTTCCTTAGTTTGAGAAATGCCCAGTCACTGATTCGTTTAAGTTCTTATTAAGAAGGGGACTGTACATTTCCAAGCCGAGAGAGACCATAGAAATTGGTGGATGGATGGATGAAGTGATCTCATTGCTTGCCATATCAAAAGAAACATACCTTAGTATCAACATTGTGACTTAAAGGTAAAAACCAAACATTAGCAATCAACATGAAAATAGTTCATACCATCATTCTGAACACTTATTATGGGACAAACTTACAGGGTGGATGGCACACACACACAAAAAATGGAAAAGGATAATGATGATGTAAAACAAAAATAAGAAAAGTTAAAGAAAGTTGTAAAACAAAAATGTGTAAGACAAAAATGTTGTAAAACAAAAATATGTAAAACAAAAATCGAAAAAGAACTGAGGGCCCCATATGATTAGCATAGGTGTCCATCCCCCCCATGATTGAGTTGTAAGGGAGAGATTCAAAATAATGAGCGTTTGTTTAAATTTTCTAGAAGTGTCCAACTTCTCCCAACTGATGTTCTTAGGTTGAGGGGTGGAAGTTGGCGACGCTCATGTTTCAATGTGTCTATGCCTTCATTATTGGCATGGGTTTGCTCAGTTTGTTCCATGCATATTTGTTTACTCCTTCGAGTAGCTGTCAACCACAGGGTGTCTACTACTAGTTGTGTGGTTGCTACATACAGGCATCTTTGTTGCGAAATTCCAAGGGCACACCTGTTACATGGAGACATTTCCTCCATGTCATCACCCGATGAATCACTATATGTGATGCATGGAACTTTCCTCTTCTCGATCTTTCCACATATGTTTATCATAGAAATTTCTTAGGAAAGATCGCAGATCGTAAGGCATGCGTATACTGGACTTAGCCATGCCCTTCCCATTATAATTGGGAAGTCCCCTTTGTTGTTATTAACTTCAATCACCAGGAAATCCGCTGGGTAGGACCAACCACACACAGTGGTAATAATGTCCTCCACCAATCCCAATGGAATGGTGATGGATTGGTCTGCCAGCTCTAGTTGAATGTTGCTCTTCTTAAGTTGGGGTAGGTTCCAAGCGTGATACATTTTTTGTGAAATTAAGTTGACTCCGGAACCTGAGTTGAGAAGAGCCCTATGTGGTTTGTTCCTGGCAATCTGTAAATAGATTAAGGGACTTCCAGGGTCAGTTAATTTCTAGGAAAGGTGGCCTACCTTGATCCAGTCAGTTACAGTATGTGTTAACATAACCGTATGCGTTAAGCTCTGTTGGACTGAAGGGTGCTCCGAAGCGTTAGATGGTGAAGGTGTGTACACGGCCTCAACCACTTGTTGTTGCGAGAGTTTGTTTGGGCTTTTGGTTTTGAAGTAAGGTCTTCTCTTTTTATAGTTTTCAGAACTAGCAGTAGGTTGAACATTTACAGCTCTCGCAGCGTGACGTTGCTGTGGTTGAGGAGGAAGTTCCCCTTGCATTGTTGGAGTAGGAGGGTTTACGGGGAGGTGTGGATGGATTAGGAAGATGGTGTGGGTATGGAGTGTCTCCTGGAGGAGGAGTCCTTCTAAAGGACTCTTAAACTTGGTAGTGATGGTGGGGGGTTGCGTGACCCATAGAGTCACTTGGAGAAATCGGTTGCTACACATAATATCCATAAGGGTTAGGCTGCCGGTAAGGGTACTGATGTGTTGGCGGTGGCATCCCCCATGACTGTGGGTATTACCACTGCTGATGCTGTCCGATGGGCTATGGTGGAGTTCCACTTGGATAATACTTTAAGGGTTGGTGGAACTGCTTTGGGTTACCTTGTGGATAAGGTAACCTTCGGGGTGTTTGCTGTTGGTTAAGTCTTGGATTTAGTGCATACACCCCAGACTCCTGTAGATGTGAGATGACGGGGCAACATCCCTTAGGATGGTCATAGTAGCAGATCTCACATCCACTTTCATCATCTGAATCTAAATCCACGGTTGAGTAGGGAGTTCCCCTTGCATTGTTGGAGCAGGTTGTATGGGAACTACAGGTGGAAGAGGTGTGGATGGAGTTGGAGGATGGGATGAATGTGGAATGTCTCTCGAAGGAGGAGTCCTCCTAAAGTACTCCTAAACTTGGTAGTAACATTGGGGAGTTGTGTGACCCATAGAGTCACTTGGAGAAACTGGTTGCTGCACATAATATCCATATGGGTTTGGCTACCGGTAAGGGTACTGTTGTGTTGGCGGTGGCATCCCCCATGCCTGTGGGTATTGCCACTGTTGATGTTATCTGATGGGTTGTGGTGGAGTTCCACTTGGATAGTACGTTAATGGCTGGTGGAACTACCTTGGGTTACCTTGTGGATAAGATAACCTTCTGGGTGTTTGCCGTTGGTTGAGTCTTGGATTAAGCGCATAGACCCCAAACTCCTGTAGATGTGAGATAATTGGACAACATCCCTTAGGATGATCATATTGGTAGATCTCACATCCATCGTCATCGTTTGTGTCTGAGTCCACAACCTTATCGGAGATAGTAATTTT